>JAPYZC010001752.1:0-24626 GCA_030522665.1 Ichneumoninae sp. A BG-2022a | reverse complement strand
CCGATTTTACGAAATTATTTTTAATGTATACATTCTCTACGATCTGAAGAGAATGCTGAGTCACCTGGTGCTATTGTCTCGTTGGACGTTGGGTGTTTTCACGTTGGTCAAAATTGGCGGAGGTCGAGAGGACTCTAAGAAAAAGGGCCGTCCGTCCGCGCCTCGAAAAGGGACCCCTTGACGTCATAGCCAGTTAACTTGATTGCTTATTTGAATATAAATTCCCCTTTGCTCGAAGCAAATATCCGCTGGTCTCCAGCTCCGTAACGCAGGCTTCTCGGTAAAGGGCTTATTGACGTTTACAATAACGTTGACTTCAAAGGATTGGAAACTGAGGTCTCTAGTGTTTGAATATAAATTCTGGTAGGTGTATTTGCTTGGGTGCCGGAAAACTAGGAACAAAGCTAGGTGTTATCAACACTCCCCCGTCTAAATTGAAGTCAGGGCGTGTTATTTGAGAATACAAGCGCAAAACTGCTTGTTAAGGTCCGTCGGAATATCTCCGGTTTAGACGCCGCCGAGAAAATTACATGGAAGAGAGATGGTGGAAGTCACGACATCAAACGCGGCCCTGCGACTGTATTTCTTCTCTTCGCGATCGCTCTAGTTACTCATCGTACAGCGTTATCTACGATTTATACATTCACCATTATCGTAAGGTAAAGAAATACCGTCGAGCTTTGATAGGGCGGACGCTGTCGGGGAAATCGTGGAAGACCCTGGGAAAGGCAGGAAATTGAATATTTGTCAAGGAAAATTTGTAAAACCGAAAGCTAAAAATGTTAGGACCGCCAACTCGAAGCTTGGCCCACCATCCAACAGAGGGCAGCGACCACGCTTTTCGATAAGAACGAGGGACACCGACAGCGGTGGATGCGCGGTTGGTGTGCGGCTTCGGTGGTCCCCAGAGTCAAGCTGAATCGTTCGCGGTCAGTACTTGGATGGGTGACCGCCTAGCCGTGCACTAACTGGCGCATTGGAACCATTGAGCGGGAGTCGAATTCTGAGGATTGGTGTTCGTATTCGAATATCGAATACGAACATCAAGACTCAGTTGGAATGACCGACTGTATCGGCGCAGGTTTTCCGCAGTTTCCCTGCGCCCTCGTGCAAATGCGATACTGCATGGTATCGCATGCATGGCCGTGAACTTTACAACTGATTCGAAGACTTGGAAAACCAATTGAGCAATAGCGGCTTGAAGGCAGAAAAAATAGCCAGAGCCATAAGGGGAACTTGAAAAAAAAAGAACGAGGGGCCTTACAGCTTCAGCCATTATGAAATATTTTGCAATGTACCGACCGGACCGCGGTACGTGTTATTCGATATGACAGTGAACACTATTGGATTTCTGGTAAGATAGGATAGACAGACTTCTTATAAGGTAGAATACACTTCTTGTGAGGTAGGATACACTTCTTGTAAGGTAGGACACGTCGCGTAAAGTCGCGCCTGTCTACGACGATCCTCTGCCGTGAACCGTGGAATTGATAAACTCGTACATGCATTTGAGTCTCATCGAGTTTCAGCCATTAGGAAACATTTCACAATTTACCGATCGGATCGCGGTTACACGACGACCCACTATAACAGAATTATGGGACCATTTCTAACGGTCCCATAATTCTTTAACTTGACTAGATTGAGACATTCCTTCGCACACCGGTGTACGATCTTTCATTCACAATCTTGCGTTCATTGTTAATCGCTGTACCGTCAGCACTTTCAGTGCGCTTTCTCACGCCAACAGTTGAGCCGCTGCACTCGCCACGTGCGAGCAGCGGCCGTCTTATCGCGCGTACCAACACCAATATTCACACGCGCAGCGATCGGCAAGAACCCCGCTTCGTTCAGGCCTTTTCTTCGGCTCATCTCGACCTCCCGAATCTCTACGACGTAAGGGAGACCGGGGCAAAATGGCACAGCGGGGCAAAACGGAACAGCGAGGGCAAAACTCAATTGTCCAATAATTTTTGGATGCCGTATTTTGCCCCAACGATAAATCCGGATTTTCAAACCCGTTTTCACCCACGTACCACCATCGCCACCATCCCAAGGTTATTGGAGAATTGCGTTGTGGTTCATTATCCCGTTTTACCCCGCTGTGCCATTTTGCCTCGCTCTCCCCTATCACACTGAACGTATTACTCCTTCATTCGTTATTACATTCAATAAACCTGCACCTTAGTAGTTATTCCTGCCATTCCAAATCTCTCATTCAATTCCTCGCAGAGACCATTAGGGGAGACCAGGGACAAAAGTAACACGGGTCAATTGTAACAAGCGGCCGCGCAACGCTGCGGATGATCGGACGCATCGGATATGAAGTGAACAACATTATAGACATCACCTTATGACCATGCAATCACCTCATAGCTAAGTTTTCAAAAATACCAATTCGCCGAAACCAAATGTGATTCAAGAGTGTAGAAGTGATTTTTCGGCTGCGCGGATTGCGTCAGCTAGGCAACAGAATACAAAATATTAGTGCAAACAAGCACAAGGAGATGAAAGGTATATTTTTGCGGAACATTTTGATCGCTGAGACGATTAGTTTCAGATTGTTATTAACCGATGCCACAGTAACTTTGCTAATAATCATGTGTGGGGTTGATTGTAACAGTCGATCTGGATCAATTGCACCAGCAATAATTCATTTCTACCAATGCCAATACCAATACCAATATATTTTATTTATTTTGTTCTTACATTCTAAGCAATTAGCGATGATTTATACACTTATAATTTATAACCAACCAATTGCAAACTATAACATTTATAGTAGGGCTGTATAGTTCGGCCGGCTAAAATGTCTTAGCCGGGTAAAACAGCTTAGGCGGCTAATAGATTTTTAATGTTTAATTTTTAATTAAAATTTTTCTGTGATAATGCACCCCGGTTCATTGATGTTACAAATGACCCCACTACCCGTTACAATTGACCCCACCGCGGCCCAAATTCTTACCGAATTTTGTTTGTGTTTAAAGGGGCGGTGTTCGCAATTCGGTGCTACTTTCTGCTTGAAATTTGTTAACTAAATACCTAAGACTAGGTTAATGGTACGCCATTGGATGCCGAAGCGTTAGACTCTCGGGTTTGTTGGTAAAAAAATAAAAAAGGATTTCTGTTACTTTTGTCCCCGGTCTCCCCAACACATTATTAAAGATTTCACAATTCACCGGGCGGATCGCGGATAGGCGTTATTCGAAATGGCTGTGAACATTGTTGAATTTCTTGTAAGGTAGGATACACGTCTCGTAAAATTTCTCCTCGGAAGCCCCGTTGGCCACCCCCAAATGGATTAAGAGTGCAAATAAGGTGGATCTGCATAAACTCGACGAAATCCCTGGCTTTCCTGGTGGCACGCTTCGCCGGTTAACCGTGAGGGAAAACTCGGGTGAGCCAAGCGCGAACGAACCGGAGGGCGCATCCCTTCGGATGCTGCTTCTACGACGGGCGAATCGACTCTCGACCAGCGGGAGAGCTGAATCCCCTTTTTCTCTCCTGTGTTTGCTAATTAAAACAGTGCTCGACCGAGTCCCTCGCAGTCTCTGTGTACTCGTGGCTCTGTGCGAATCTTGGACGGCTGGATTCGGGCAGGAAAGCTCGCCGGGGATCACGCAGGGTGATTCTGGGTGATATAGCCAATCGTTATATCCTCCGACGAGACCGGCCAATCGCCCAAGCGTTCCCAGGGGTTCGAGCTCTCGGGCTCGAGTTTACGAGCCCTTAGCGACGCTCGAACCGGACCGGCATGATTTCCAAGCCGAACATCATCTCGCTGAGAAATTTTGCATCGACCGGAACGTCCCGGTAAAATGGCAATTTTTTCGAAGCACCATGCGAAACACTTTAACGGGTCGAGATAGTCATGTGATCTTTAAACAAATCGAAGAATGGGACTGTCGAACTAAATGAGTTTCAAACTATTGCATTCTTCATGAATTCGTTATTACCATTCTTGATTGACGAACTTTTCATCGTTAAAAAATAAATGAATAATTTCTATGTTTACTTTTTTCACAAGTAGGGGAAACCGGGGCAAAACGGGGACGCTAAGCAATAAATACTGATAAAACGATACCGAAAACATAGATCCATTGTTTTTCACACCAAAATTGTATTGGCACCGGTTTTGAAAGTTAAAAAAAAACCATCTGGGGCAAAACGGGGTACATGTCCCCATTTTGCTCCACGTCCCCGTTTTGCCCTGGCTTCCCCTATATTGTTCATGTTTATATTCTTGGCGAAACTTTATGTAACTCCGGTGCCGTCAAGCGAATCTGAGACTGCATAGGTATTCTGCAGTTTCTCTGTGCCTCTAGTCGTAAGACTAAGGCGAATGCGATGCAGGTCAAAAGTTGGCTGCAGCCCCAAAAATGCGGGGATTGGCTCGTTGCGTAAGAACAGAAAACGGAAATCAACAAAAAATAAATGAGGTCTAGTAATTACGCATCAACCGAACTGACCCGCTATAAGGCAGTAGTTTTGAGACGTGCGGAACAATACGGATGTCTAAATAAATAAAATAAAATAATTTTTTTATGACCCCATGATGACACTCGGCATTACTCTAGGATGCTACAAAAATCCTCAGTGACGTTCGAAGCACCATCCGAAAACATTTAACGCGTTGATCAAACTAAATGTGTTTCAAACTACTGCACCCACCATGAATTCATGACTATTTCCGCTGGCCGAATCTCTCGTCACCATCGTTGAAAAATAAATAAATTCTAAACAAAAAAAATCCATGTTGACAACACCCGGCGTTACCCTAGGATGCTACAAGAATGTTGCGAGATTTTTCGTTGCTCGCGATCTAGCGACTCGACACACTTCGCCGTTCAATTTCACGCTACGAAGCTATTCAACGCGCCTCGACTTTTCGCAGATGCAGCCGAGGCGAACGAAAAATTCAGCCGGCTAAAAATACTTCTTGAGAAACAGTTCGTACAAAAAAAATATTTTTTTTTATGTTGGAATATCGAATTCCGCTTCGTTTGTCACTTAGTTCGGTACTGGCGAGAAATTTCGTAGGTTGACAAGCTTAGTCGGTCCCGGACCGACCTCCCCGAAGGTCCTCCGGATGAACGATGGTCTCCTCTTTTCAGTCAACCCGCTCTTGCCCCTCGACCCTTGCCCTCGAGGCTTCGCCATTTTCCCACGCTCCGGCGTAACCGTCGTTGGGAGAATGCGAAAGTTTTAGCCCACCGTTCAGCCAAGTACACCACCGGATAACAGTGGCCAAACAGTGGAGAATCCAGTACGGTACACACAAGCGGGAAATTTAATCCCTTCGTTTCTCCCTCGCCTCGAAGCCTTGATTTATATTTCTCTCATCCCTGACCCTCGCAAACTTAAAAAAAAAGTTACCATCATAGTGAAGTCGCTGCACCGAGAAAAAATTTTATTCCAATAAAAGAAAATTTATTAGGGACGAAAAAAAATGTTCATTTGGTTCATATCCTAATAGAGCATTTATTAAATTCTAATATATTTATTTGTTTGATGGTATTATTCTTTTTATTGACGTGTTCACGACTCAGTAATGCGCGTTGCCGCATAACAGCCGTGTTTTGTTTTGCCAAATATATAATTTCTTTGGCGCGAATAAACATTTATTTTAAAGTACAAATCAATAAATAGTCACTTCGAATAAATTTTTTTACCGACAGTAAAGAAAAGCCGTTATTTGAATCTAATAAAGATTTTGTTAAGGGAACGAAACATTTCTTTTCTCTCAAGATTTATTCAAATCAAATAAACGTCATTTGAAGATCGAAATTTATTTGATTTGAATAAATCATTTTTCTGGGTGTACATTTCTCACCTTATGTTATCAGAACGCTTAAACCATGTCGCTTAAGAGGTCCTTTCGCGGTCCCAGTTAAAGGTGTTTTTGTCAGTTACTGTACAGAAACCGAATTTAGTTTGCGGCCGACTAATCCTCCCCTCCCGCCTACGTATTCGGCCATCAGTCGATAGCTCGTGGTTCCGCCGGAGAAAGGTCGGTTCGGTGCGGGCGTACCGGAAGACCGTCGAACATGCCAGGGATTGGAAACGCTGATGGACGATTTTCCCCGAGACTCCCGGAAGAGAAAGTAAAGAGCGCCCGCTCGGTCCCCACCCTCGCCCCGGCGATTAATTTGTTTGTCTAACAACCCCGTTTTACGATCGACCCGCAACATTTACTCGGCGCACTTGGCGCTCCACCCGCTCGATCCGCTGTGATTCTTGGGCGACCCTTCAGCGGCTCTTCAGGGATTCCTCAAAACTCCGAAGCGTCCGGCTTCTACCCTGCGATTCGAGCAGTCAGTAGCGTCGAAAGAAAAAAAAGACAAGCAGTTAAAAAAGCCATACTTTCGTGCTCGGAAAATGAAAAGTTAATAAGCGAGAGATGAGGTGCAGGCTCTTCCGCTGATAGAATTACTGGGAGAATCCCCCCCCCCCCCCTCTGCTTCCCCCGAGTGTGCCAGACGAGCGACTCTGTAATTCCGGACAACTTTTGCAAAAATTCCACAATTTGCTCAGCCCCCCCGATACCCCGCCTCGCTGCAGCGCCGCTTGCAAATACGTCGAAGAATTTCTCGATAAATGCGCCCTCGAGCGTGGGGGGAGAAGTAGCGACTCGGATTTTTTTCTTCTATTTTTTCTCCGCTTCCAGCTATCATCCCCGGAAATGTAACTGCGTCCTCGCGGATCCGAGGAGTCAAGTGTATAATAATTTTATTTGCCGTACGGGGAAGCCGCTCGCTCATGAGCGAACGGGACCTCGCAGGGGCGGGCGGGGAGTTCTGGGTGGGCGGGGAGAAAAGCGAAGGATCCTTGTGTGTGACATAGTTTGCGAAACACTCGGCGAATAGTTGGCCCAACAATTTTGCAGCAGTATTTTACGCCGTCCACCGAGAGGTGGAAGAGCCCGGTGGAGTCTCGTCGCGTATTCCGCGCCGGTGAAACGGGGAAAGGGTTAAAGGGGTGGTGCGCCGTTCACCCGACGTGGTAACGAGACTTGCGAATCTCTCGTGCGCAAACCACCCCCGGTCCCTTCCCATCTTCGCTGTGGAGTCCCGCACCGCTGTTCTCTCTCTCCTCTTCCGGGGGCCACGCTGTACTCCTCGCCGGAATGCGAACTCTCTATTATGCGAGACTGGCGAGAAACACGCGCGCCACCCCCTCACGATGCAACTCCCGCTATCGTTGTCGTCCCCGCGCTGCGAGAGCGAAGTCGACAAATATATAGGCAACCGTTTACCGTCTCGTTCTTCACCTCTTTCGCCGCTCCAACTTCCTCTTCTTCTTCTTCGTCTGCGGTTTTTCCCAAGAATTCACGCGTACGAGGCGGCCCCGCCAGCGGTTTCAGAATTTCCTCCAACGTGGCTATTGTTCTTGCTAAAGATCCCGGCGAAGGGCGTTAAGGAGACAAATGCTAGGTACATTTTCGCGCGCAATTCGACCTACAACTTCCTCGGTCGATGTTTTGCTGCGGTGGAGACTTTACGGCGTTGGGGATCGTCACACTGTTGCATACTGTGTAACCCTTGATATTAAATAACTGAATCTGCTCTTGTATAGCTTGGTGCCAAAGTGTGGGCACGGTAACTGGGGGAGAGCGGGGCAAAATAGCACACCGGGACAAAAGGGAATGATGAGACAAAACGCAATTCTCCACTAACTTTTGGATGGTGCACCCAGAAAAAAATTTATTTGACTGCCACCGTTTGTTTGGTTTAAGTAAAATATTTATTTTATTTAAATAAATATTTATTAAAATTAGGTAAATAGTTACTTAAATGAAATAAATATTTATTAAAATTAAATAAATATTTTACTTAAACCAAATAAAGGGTGGCCGTCAAATAAATTCTTTTTCTGTGTGCGGAGTTGTACGTGGGCCAAAACGGGTTTGAAAATCCGGATGTGTCGTTGGGACAAAATGGGAATGGAAAATTGAGTTTTGCACTCACTGTCCCGCTTCGCCCCGCTGTCCCATTTTGCCCCGGTCTCCCCTGTGTACGCACCGCTGGTCAAACGTGCTCAAGTAACTTCACGGCGCCTCTTTCATTGCCCGCGGATCCGGCGAACGTGTTGCGAACCACCCAGGCATCTTTATCACACCAATGCGGTTGCGAAGATTTGCACTCCGGATCTATTTCCTGAGATGTTTGGAGTAACAGTCCTTCTGGATCTCAAACAGTATATAAGTCGAGCGAAATAAACATCGGGAGCTCACTTATCATCGAACTGGAGTTGCCGAAACGGCTCCAGTTTCTACATTCGAACACCCTGTGCCAGTTGGAGTTCGTAGTTCGCACGGCTAGTTACAGAGGTTGTCGTCTATTATTTTATAAAGTTTCTGTGCATTTGATTTTAAGTATACGCAGCATAATCAGTGCACAGCTAAGAAGATATAGAGAAATAGTTATAGAATATGATATATTGTGTACTCATCAACATAATCTATATATACTCAGCAATTTTATACGTACGTACAATCATATCAACCAGAAATCATCAGCGTAAGGTGGGGCTAAATATCAACATAGCATACAAATTTTGAAAACATTTTCCTCCGAAACAGCTTCATGAAATAAAAAACCATTAAAAAATCTGAAAAAGTTCATTAAAATAAATCATTTTCATTAAAATAAAGCTATGTTTCCGGAAAATTTGTTGAACAATTTTATTTTTCATCAATTTGTCAATAGCAGTTTGGATTTATTATTAAGCACAATTAATCTTTTCAGCATCTTTAATACGCTTGATTTTTTTCAGATTTTTATACCATCGAGAAGTGTTTAAAATTCCCTCTCATTTCTCTAAAACTTATGCGAAGTGAACACTATTCAGAAGGACTATCTTAAAATTGTGCGGCGCCGTTTTACATTTTACATCACAAATCTTATGCACTGGCGATAGATTGGTGCAATTTATAAGCGACCGATCTCTCTTGTAATTGGGTCCAGCTCGTTATTAAATTAAGAAATGAATTAATCCAGTACATCGTGGCAGCTCTTGGTCCTATAAAAGGCGACCAGTTTTATCGCGAGTTGGAATCGGGTGCCGTTCAGACACGACTTGACATTCCGCGGGACCGGACTTCAGACCCGCGAACTCCATTACCGCGTAATAATCCCATCCATCCATACCGCCGGGCGAATCATTACATTTCGTAGTATATAAGCCCGAGACCCCAATCGCCACAGACCCGACGGGGCGGACGTCGGACGAACGAGGAAACTCCGCCAACTTTTATTCTCCTCATAGGCTGATTGCAAATTTCTCATCTTCGAAAAAAAAAAAAAAAAAAAATCGACGTCGTCGCACCCCATTCCTTATTCTTACTTTCTTCTTCTTCCTCGATCGTATTTTTTTGTTCCTCCTTCTCCCTCCCATCCCATAATATAGATATATAAATTTGTCTCACTCTCTTTCACCCCGAGGGTCTTCCCTCGTCAATAGACTCTTTCCCATTCATTCGCGCGCCCGTCCGTGCGCCCCGACGACTCGGTGGAATAACTCGGAGGCACTTCTCACGCCCCCGGGCGGTCCCATCCCAGTTTTTCTTTTCTTTCTCTATTTCTTTCTCTCGTCGTTTTGACGGCCTCTTTTTTTCCTTCTTTCCTCCTTCTTCCTTTCATCCTCCTCGCACTTCTTCATCGAGACCGCGAACGAGTCCCGTAGTAGTCGACACCTTCGCTTCCCGTCGTCCCGTCCGCGCCGCGCCACCCTCCGCGAGTCGCCCCCTCTCATTCCGAACTTTCGACACGAGACGTCTCTTTTCAGCGGGTACTCGGCGGAAGGAGCAGAAAGGGTAGAGGGCGTCGGTACGTACGACAGCGACGACAAAGGTCCGTGGGCCAAGGCGTAATCTAAAGTTCGAACCACCAGCCGATCAGGTATGGAACTCGGCCCGGCCTCGCTCGGGCCAACGGGGGATCAAGGAGGGCAGAAGGGGGGGGGGGGGTGTGGAATGAAAGAAGCCAAAGAATCGAGCACCGCGAGAAACGAGGAAAGCCAGGAAAAACCTGGGTCTCTGAGAGCTCGACTTGGAATCGAAATAATATTTTCCAGGCAGGGCTGGGGGGAGGCCGAGCGGGACGAATCCGACAGGAAGCCAGCAGCAACTTTTACCTTCTTCTTCTTCTACTTCCTCCTTTGCCGGCGCTAGCCGTGTATACCAAGAGATTCAACTTTTTTTCCCCCGCTGCCGATGGGAACGACGAACGGGTCCTTTCTTTCCATTCGCTTGCTCGAATATTCAACGTTCTCCGGAACTCATCTTCGCCACAGGCGGAAGCCCATAGTTTCCCGTGTCTCCGAATTTACGCCTCGGAGAAATTAACCCTTGTTTCGGCGGCCCTCAGATTGGAAGCTCTTATCGGCCGCGACCCAGTTAGCCTTACGGCATCTGTGCCTCCCTCCCCGGATTAACCCCTCTCTGGCTCGGCATCGGCCCCGGATGACATTCCATTCCCCGGAGAGTAATCCTCACCCCCCCCTCCCCCCATCCCTGCCGCTGCGCCACCCCTTTCGAAGTTCACGGATATCCTTTGGTGATAGCGCGCCGATGAAGCAGCTATCGGGAGCACGTGGGCGCGTAACGGCATCGGGAGTCAAGTCGTAACGGTGAGTTGTGCGCGCGAGTAGTTAGAGTCAATAATAGTCCGACCGAGTGTGAGCCGAACGGGTGGGAGTCTCGAGTTTACGCACGGAAGCCGCCACCCCGTTTCGTCTCGCGCGTGTACGGTGCGTGGTGGATTCGATTAAACAGTCGGGATCGTTGGGTACGTTCGCTAACACGCCCGGTATACACACAGAGGAGAGCGCGCGGCAATCGTGTAAATATTGTACGGGTGGAGAGACGGATAGAAAGCTGGTATAGTGCTTGGAAGATAGAGGATGCAGGAACGAAGGGGTTTAGCCCGAATTAGCTCGTCTGTAGGCATCACGCCCGATTGGTTCGCCTCCGGGGTCTTCGAACGCTCTGCCTTGGCCCGAATCGACCAGACGCCTGTACAGATTCGGCTGGAATCCTCAGAGGTCTGGTAGTTGCCGAATTCTGTTAATTGGCTAGAATGAAATTGCCAGTGTCTGCTCCTTTGCGGATAGACGATACCCACCCGATTAAACCCTCAGTGCGGAGGCTTCGAGCGGTGCGGGTAAATCATGTTTCGATATCCTTGGTTAGCATTTTTTGGCTGAACGCTATGGTTGTTCGAGACGATACGCTGGAAAATCGGAATTTTTCAACAGGTTGCGTTACACGCGACTTATGTTTACGGTGACGATAGTTGGGAAATTTTTACCCCCGACACACATAACCACACGGAAAAAAATATCAATGACTCAAGTAAAATTTACTTGCGGGCTGATAAAAGAAAAAAAAATTGAAAATAGAATTGAAATAAAAAAATTGTTTTTTTGGCAATCCACAAGCGATTTTTGTTTCTCAGTGCGAACTAAATTGCTATTAATTGACTAAAATTAAATTGTCAGTGTCTGCTCCCTTGTGGATAGACGATACCGCCCGATTGTATCCTCAGTGCGAAAGCTTCGAGCGGTGCGGGCAAATCGTGTAGGGTAAAAATGGTGAATATGGCCCACCTCGTTTAATACGTAAATCAATGATATATGCACGGGACCATATTTCCCACTATTACCCTACCGACATCCTTGGTTAGCATTTTTCCGCCGAACGCTTCGGTTGTTCGAGACGATACGCTGGAAAATGGGAATTTTTCAACAGGTTGCGGTACACGCGACCAATGTTTACAGCGCCGATAATCCGGCAACCTTCCCACCCGACACACATAACCGAACTAATTACGTTCTGTTTCCATAGGGTGGAAATCGAGTTTGGACACCCCGACGTGCGGTGCTCCGGCTAGTTCGCAGTCGGGGGACTATGGAGGAAACAGGGAAGGAACAGGAGCGAGGAGGCGCTGCGGGGCGCGTGGCCGTGTAATAAGCCCGGTGGCCCAAAACCACCGGTTCATCCCTCTCCGACTAGCCTAACGCCGACAGAGAGAGAGAGAGTGAACCGCGAGTTCTAGGAGGGAGGCGTAGAGCAGAGAGAGTCCAGGCGATAGTAGAAACGGATTACTCGAGCGTGTTACCGCGTTGTTAGCCAGTTACGTCACGCCCCGCAAGGCTACGTGACCCGACCGAGAACGAAGCTTCGAGGGAGATGGAAAGAGAAAGAGTAAGAGGGAGAGAAAGAGAGAGCCGAAAACGTCCGGACAGGCAGACACAGAGAGACAGGAGCTATTCTCGTTCTCCAAATGATCGACCTCAAGTTATTGCGCTATCGACGCATTTTCCTCATCCTTCGTCCTCTTATCCTCCATGCTCTGCACTCCATGTACGCGGGTATTTGTTTGTCCCCTTTGTAAACGACGTTCCGCAGACACCGTGTCAAAGATCGGGCCGTTAGCCAATTTAACTACTATTGTTTATTCGATATTAATGCCGGTGATCGACGGTAACAACGCCAATTCGTGTCGGCGCATAGAGGGAGAATGGTATTACGCTGTCGATGCGTTTTCCTCATCCTTCGGCCTTATCCTTCGCTTCATCTGCGTGGTTTTTTGTGTCGGTTCCCTTTGTAAATTATATTCCGATGACATCGTGTCAAAGATATCAGGCTGTTGGCCAATTTAAATACTATTGTTTATTAAATATTAATGCCGGCGATAGACGACAATAACGCCAATTCATGTCGGCGCATAGAATGAACAATCGTGTGACCGGCCCAATAATGATTGTCTTATTGCGCTATCAATGCGTTTTCCTCATCATTCGTCTTCATCCCGCGCGCTTCACCTTCGCACGTATCTATATGTCCCCATTGTAAACGACGTTCCGATGACACCGTGTCAAAGATCATGCCGTTAGTCAATTTAAATACTATTGTTTATTGAATATTAATGCCGGCGATCGACGGCAACAACGCCAATTCATGTCGGCGCATAGAGGGAGAACGATCGTGTGTCCGGCGCAATAACGATTCTCCCTTGTTCGAGAGTTTCGCTGTGCTATGCGGGCGTTGCGTTATACCGGAATTGTGTACCACCACTCTGTACTACAAGCGGCAGTGAAACTGTCGTGGTGAACGAACGAGGTCTGTAGAGACGATGAGGAACGCTTCAATACGCGCCTCGTTACAGGGACATTGTGAGAGAGGCAAGAATTCGTTAGCACTCGGATGCAGCATACACACGGAGAGAGCCGTCCCTCTCCCGCGTCTCTCTCTCCCTATTCCGCCATACACGCGAACCGATATAGATAGAGAGATAGAATTCTCTCTCGTTCGCCATACTACGGCCTGTGGTCCTCATTACGGTCGGTGGTCAACGTCGCGTTTCCCCATTCATCGGTGGCGACGCTTCGCTAGAAAGCCGAACTGTTTCGGAGGCCGTTCGGCCTCCATCACACCGAGCCACCGGTACACCCCAAGCTATTACCGAACATCAATTGACCGGCGACCACAGCCCAGAGAGAGCCAGAGGCTCTCGTTCTCCGAGAACCCACCTCGATGCACCTGTCGGCTCTGCAAGCGTTCGCTTAGCTGATACACACCGATAACCGTTTTAGTCGGACTGGACTGGCCGGGCCACGATGCACACTCCCGCAACCTCAGAGGGATACGGTGAGTAGCTCTTCCGTGCTCTTGGCGTACTCCTACAACCTCGGAGAGACGGAGAGAGTGTGCAAGCAGCCCTTCATGATCATGGCTCGGATCCTCGAACAGAACTGCCGTTGCCGGGCAATACCAAAACCAACAGCCGGCAAGAGGCAAAGCTTGCGGCTCTCTCCCCCCTCTCTCTCCTCGGTCCTCCGTCTCTCACACCACTCTTCTGCGAGAACAGAGTGCGCCCTAAAGTGGATTACATATTGCTGTCCCGAAGCTCGCTCGCCACTACACACTTAGCCCTGGGCCGGACGATGAGAACAGCGGCGAGCTCTAACACCGGGCCAAACCCGGCCTGTCCGATGCGGGGGCTTGCTACCAGCAGCTACCGAGGTAAATCGAATCACCGGTAACCCGAATCAAGTTAACCGTGGGACCGTCCACTGCTGCATTCTCTTCGTACCCCAACGCTCTGCGCGAAGGGTGTATTCGCAACAAAAGCCCCGTGTCACCTTCCGTCTCACTCGGCACGGGCAATCTCGACCCTCTCGAGTTACGCACCCTCGTGAGGGATTAATACAAAAAAGACGTCGACACGATACCGTGTGTTACTCGCCGATTGGCCCGACGCGGGATGGATAACGATCGATAGTATTTTTTTTTGGGAATGTAACGTTTACGAAACATGCGAATGAGGGGACTGCGCGGGCGAAATGTACGGGAAAGTGCGCAGGTTTTCTCATCGGCGAGTCTCTCTGGTCTCCTTCGTCAGACGAATCAGAGCGGTCGGGCACTCCTTTTTAAAGTCTTCTTTTATTTTCGTTATTCCGTTCATTCGCCAAGTGCCACCGCGAATCCCCGGAGACTCGGGCACGCGGGAGAGCGGCGCACCGGTGTGGCAGCAGCGACCGCGGTGTGCCAGCGTTGTATTTTCAGCATCCACTTTTCCATGCTTAATTCATTAGCCCGGCCCTCTGGTCCCTTCGCCCGGGCTCTCCAGTTCAGACGAAACATGAAAAAATAACTAAAAAAAGAGACAACAAAAATAGGTAAACCATGGACGCACCGAGCGCTCTTTTTCCCTCGAGTATCCGCACGCAGTTCCGGAAATATTTTTCAACGAAAGGCAAAAAAAAAATTACGCTTGGTCAAAGTGATAAAGAAGAGCCTATCAATTGTTAATTGAGTGGCGGTTTTTGCGGCTAAGCGGAGAGAGAATACCTCATCGAATGACGAGGGAGGTACTGGAGTGACACCGCAAAGTGAAATCGTTTAGCCGTTCTCCTCTCACGCTCCGCGTCCGACGGTTGTGCTTATTTTCGATGAATAAAAAAAAAATGTGAAGCGCGAGCTGCTCACAACGCTTAAGGGCGGCTTCCGCCCAGGGTCGCCGAACAGGACGAGAGACGGACTTGGGGAAATTTAATATTGCGTAAAAGCTTTCCTCCATCCGATGGGCGGCGGGTTAGCGCGCTGGAAGGGCGAACAAGGATGAGAGGGAGGCAGCGACGAGCTTTCCGGGGTTTGCTTTAACGCCGTGCAATTTAATATGCTGATGCCCCTCGTAAATACCGTGGCGTACGTGAGATCCCGGCCCCGGCGCTAGACGAGACGTGGGGGATCGCGGGGGAGGCGGCGAGCAGCCCAACCGCCAAGAGGAAAAGCTCCCACGGATTCCCGCGGTCGCGAGGTTGCCTGCATATCCTGAGCTCTCACCGCGATCTTCAACGGAATTGTTGCAGACATGCAATGACGCAAGGAAAATGTATCAAAGTACTGTGCACGTGTCGGGGAATGGTTTTAGGCTTGTGCGTCTTTCGGATAGTCTCCTTGTTCCTGTACGAGAGTTAAACCGTAGAGGACAACCCGAGCCGAAATTACCGTCGGGCTGATTTCAGGTCCCTATCAGGCACGGCCTGACTCCTCATCAGGTCCTGATAAGGCACCTTTATCAGGCCCTGATCAGATCTGTAACGCCATGGCCCTATAAGGTCCTGATCAGGCTGCCTGATCACGGCCTAATCAAGGTGCCTGATTGGCGCCTGAGAAAAATTTAATAAATGTTTTTTATTTATTAGCGTTATTCTATCGAACTTGTGAACCTTTTACATTTATTCTTCGGATTGAATTAACAAATTACTACAATCTAAACCGCGGAACAATTTATTTTATATTTAACTCATGGTCGGCCTTGAACCAGCGATCTTGCCAATGTGGACTGCCTTAACCAACTTGGCTATCCTCAACTTGATAAACATAATGTCAAATTTGCTTTTAAGCTCCGGTCGAAGGATATAGACGACTAAATCTACTTGTACAAAGTGCCTCACACGTGCATAGCAGGCGAAAAATAAAATTCAGTGAGAATTTTGAACACTCGGGGTACTATCAGGCTAGCCTCGTCAAAAGCGAAGGATATTCAGTCAGGTGTCCCCTACCTGTACGTTATCCGGCCCTGATCAGGCTGGCATCAGGCTCGCCTCATCTGAAGTGAGGATTATTTAATCATGCTTCACGATCTGCACCTTATCAGGTCCTCATTTGACTCGCCTGATCAGGCACGCCCTGGTTGTACGTTAACAGGGCCTGATAGGGTATCAGGCAGCCTGATCCCAATTTCTGCTCGGGAAGGTACTCATGTAGTTTTAGCCGACATTGAGTTTCCAATCGTGGGGTTGCCAATTTCTGGCAAATGTTTAGCAGCGTATTAATGCGCCAAATGTTCGGTGATTTAAGGCCCATTCACAGCACAGTCTTAACTAAGCGACTGTAGGTTTGCCGATTTTAGGCCAAAATTCGGTCGAGCTTTGACCCACTGATTATTGGCTTGTCGACTTGAGGTTGATGTTGAGCCGAGTATGAACTCACCAACCATTGGTCGGCTGATTGTAGGTCAATGTTCGGCCAAGTATCGACTCGCCAATCGTCTGACACCAACACTGGGTCATCAATCAGCGGCTTTCGCCGCTAGATGGCATGAACCCAAGTTATTTCTCACGAGCGAAAGTACCCGAGTGTCGATATAAGAACATGCGAAATGACAAGATCTTTAAGGCTCGCAAAAGATGCGTATTATTTTTAGGATTTCGTACTTCGTAGTCAAATGCTTACGCAATAGGTGCATTGACAGAGTATGATTGCTTTGAGAGAAAATATATAAAATATCATCTTTTGCCGATATCCGAAGAATAAAACAGCGATATTTGAACTTTTACAATATGTAACAAAGTATACGTTAAAATCATTGCCGCCCTATATAGGCAGCCTATAGAGGGACTACATTGAGAGCCAATTACCGGCTGATCCTCTTAATCGACCTTGGGGCTATCCTTGGCTGCTACCAAAATTGGCAAACAGTTATCATGCAAAGCGCCTTCGATAATTGTGCCAAGCTCGCATGTCAATGTGCCCAGCTTCTCATCAATCCTACACCCTAAATAGGTAGTGGAAGCGCCGCACAGGGCCGGTATTGGCACAGCGTCGGCCAGCCTAAGCCCAACGTCGGCCAGCACCCGTCCTGTGTATTCCGGTGGATCCGAAACGCTTCGCTTCCAGAGACTGCAATCGTTACATCCTTTAGTGTATCAGCGTGGTACATCGACACGCTTACTTCCTGTTTGACACATTCGACCGTACACGAGTGAATAAATAATGTTTCGTAGTGTTAAAAATCACCCGGGGGGACGAATCACCAGGAATCATCCTATAACTAGGAGAGAGTTTTCGTCGTGTTTCTGAAGAGCTTGGGTAATTAATTTCGAGGGTGAGGCGGAAGCCAAGAAGGGGCTTAAGCTCCCGAATCGCAGCAGGAAGGAGAGGGGTGCCAGCTTCAGTGAACGTACAAGTGTGGTTGAGAGCCCCTGACTCGTGGTTGAGCCACGCGTCTCTCGTCAGCCACCCTCACCCGACCTCTCTTGCCCACACTCTCTGTCTCTCACTTAACCTCTGCTCCTGTACGCGTGTTTATCGCGTGATACGCCGAGTCGTAGGTCGGTCACGTCAGCCAGTCAGCTTCTCCGGAGCTTGATTAATCCCTAATTGAAGGAATCGTTTGCGACCTGCGGGGATTGCCGTCGAGGAGCGACTACCCAAGTAACGAGACGCCATCCTTCATCAAGCCCTACGGCGCCTCTTGTTTCCGTGCGAGCAAATTTCACGACAATTCAACTTTGCACCTTTCGTTCGAACTTTTCGTTCGAAGCAAATCATTTTACCGTAAAAGTCTCGTAACCTTTTTTTCCTAACTCACGCACGTAAAGTCCCACTTGCCGTTCCCGTTAAGTGAGCGCAGAAAGTCACCTTTCCGCGTCGCGTGAAAAATACTGAGCATGCTTACAAACGCCACATGGTCTTTTTTTCTCGCACTAGTGCGAGAAAGTGGATTTCTGCGTACACTTCCGAAAAACGTGATTTTCATGTTTTGGAAAATGGAGCCCTGATTTTCGAAGGGAGTCCGCATGTTCACTCTAGTCAAGAACTTCCTTTCTACGGCCTTGCCGTACAATAGCGCATTACGATTCTAGTACGATAAGACTTTCTGACGATTGTTGCAATGTCAGGAATTAACAAAAGTTTTTCGCACGCCTATCGTACAAAATTTGATTTCACAAAATTCACTGATTGAAATAGTGAACTATTGTAGACACTTTTGGTCACGTTATCCACCAATTATATGATTGCAATTTTGGAAGATCGCATAAAGCTGTCTGCATACGAATAACGTTCAGGCCTGCTTTCTTTTCCTTTTTCTTTTTTTAACGTCGTTCTCTTTTTCCATAACACCGCAATGCACTCGGAAGCGCATACGTACCGGCAACCCAAACGAACACGACGTGTTCTCCAAGTTTAACCCTCTCTTCATCCTTCGGGTTCATCCCCGAGGCGTGTTGGCATATCGGGCCGGTGTGCGCGAGCTTTGCGGCTGTATCTCTCCCTAGATTCGCCGTAACCGTAGACAGAACGTAACGTCTACGTATTCTCAGCTCTCGCCCGTCTGAATGCACGTACTCAGCGTGAAACGTATGCTTATGCAAATGCGATAGTTACGCACGATGATATGGGTTACGAAGTTGTCCTCCAGGGTTTACTCGTGCGTCGGTCTCGTGCGGAAAGACGGGAGGTGCCGTAGTCTGGGTGAAATTTGATAGTCGAAAGCTCGTCATCGCTCTCTCGTTGTACCAAAGCAGAGCCGCACAGTCGGGATTCTTCCGAGCTGATTTTAATCCTCGGAAGCTTCTCGAAACAACAACGAAATCAGCGTGGAGTCGAGTTCCACTGCCGGTATTGTTCGCCCATCCGGAAGTGAATAGCCCACTGCCGGCTTGTCCGAAACTCCCGAGCTCTTTCTCGCACCCGCGCGCCAGCTTCTCGCCCAGCAAACACCGAGTTTAATTAGTTCGTTCTCCGTGCCCGGTCGCGTACGTTTCGGGGCTCTTACGCTCCCGTCGGATCCGCTGCCTCCTCTCGCACTTGACCGCCGACTTGACTGCCTCGCCCGCGGACTCACGGTTTGCAGAGGAAAAAAAAATAAAACAACCCGCTCCGATACAAATTGTACTTTCGGTTCGATGAATCGCCCGAGGGTGGTAAAAAATACTGGAAATAATTGTGTCTCGTGTTTGTTTTATTTATCCCGCGGAAGGCTCCGATGGGAAAAGCTTTATTAGGATGGATAGAAAAGCTCGTTAATCGAATTCCTTAATAGAGGGGTTGTTTTTCGCGCGCCCCCCCCCCGTCCCTCGCCCGGATCGTCTCGGTTCTCCTCTCAACGAAGCTTTTTCCCGGAGAGCGCTTTCCCCGAGATCTCAATCATCCCCTAATTCTGTTGGCTCGGTCTTCCAGCGGCTCTTCGAGGGGGCAACGGAGGACGGGCGAGGCGGAGCGTTGAAAAAGGTTGAAGGGTGGTTCGCCGCCCCGTCGAGCAAACCCGAGAGCTCTTGAGTAAACAAAAGAGGAAATGGGGTAAATAAAAAGCAACTGGCGAGTGTGACGGTCCTCTCGTCTCAGCGTCGGAATTCCAGGGGAACTCTTCGGAAGCCTTCCTTACTCACCCCCTCGAACCCCCCCTCCCCCTCGCGCCCCTCTGCCCCGGAGCTCTTATGAGTCCCTCGTCTCTTTTTCTTTCCCTCACTCGATCTCGGTCTCTCCCGTTGACACTGAAAATTCTCTCGACAAAACTGAATTTCTCTCGTTTCTATCGCTTCGAGTTATCGCACACGCACCCGTTACGTTTCTCGCTAGCTCCGGGGGAGGGGGGGGGGGGTGGCTCGCGTGTGTACGAGCGTCGAACGAGGCTTCCAAGAATGGTGATAGCCGGTGGGGGCGGCGACGGGGAATGGAAACGGAAAACTTGCGGAAAAGTAATCCTGGCCCACGGGACTTTATAGTTTTGTTTATTCCCACGGTGCAATTACTCTGATGGGGCGAGTGGGGGAAGGGGGATGGAATTGCGTCGATAGCGCTACGTTCCTCTCGCGCCGGTGTATTTACGTGCGGTCGAGTTGATGACGAGTTGTTTTTTTTTATCGGGCTTTAATCGCTGACATAAAGCGGTGGGTTGTTTCGGCGAGGGTTTAAAAAAACCGGAAACTGAATTCCTCCATGCGGCGGCAAAAGGGGGGGGGGGGGGGGGGGGGGGGGGGGGGGGGGGGGGGAGGGAAAAAAAAATTACGACCGGTAGGAATAGGTAGCAGAGGGACGAGGGGAAGCTCCAGGGATGCTCTGGGATATTATTCCCCGAGGTACTCTCGCCTCGGACACTCGAATAGAATGAAACTGGAGCTCACGAGATCCCGAGGAGACGAGAAAGTCAAATAGAGCCCAGGTGTGGAGAGAAGAAGAAGAAGAAGAAAGAGGGCGGTTTCTCTTCTATGCGGGCTGAATCGCAAACCCACCCGCTGCAGCCCCGTAGTTCTCGCCTTCTTTTCCGGTTGCCCGAGGCTCGGCCTGGGGCAACTGTTTCTGGTACCCTGTTAGTTTTCCGGTGGTTCTCGATCGACCGACCGGGGGACGGAGAACTTCTCCCGCAGCCAAGCTTCGAGGCCAACAACGAAACGGACCGGCCAAAGGTGGGTAGCGCCCGAGTTCGTTCCTTCTTTAAATTACATTTGGCCACTCGTTTTGCGGCCCCCCGCTCGAACGGGCTCACCCTTCCCCTTCTCTCGGCCACCCTCCGACTCTTCTCGGTCACTGGCTGTCGTCACACGCAACCTTCTCCCTTTATTTGCTCCCTTTTTTCGACAGGCGGGCGATGTCGAAGGAAAGCGAACTCGCTTGCCGCCGGCCACTTTGGTCATCCATCTACCTCTCGTCTCCTTTAATTTTGAGATCCCTCGGCCACTCTCCACTCCCGACCCGACTGACCACAAGAGCCCCGTAAAGGGCGCAACTCGGATTGCGGGGCTTTATTGTCCCTCGCTTCTAGCAGCAGCTTTTTCCCCCCACTACTTTCCGTAATCAGAATCAAAGCTGGGAAAATCCACTCGGAACTTGAAGTACGTATTGAAGTACTGAGGAATGCGCAGCACTTGCGTACTGAGGGATTGACTACCAACAGCACTTAAGTGATGAAGTTCTAAGTACTCGGAACCGACTACAATGCGTACTTCAAGTACTTATGGTATTTGCCCGGCTCTGATCGGAACTGGCCCGCGGGTTTGTTGCAGCCTAGAAGTGCTTGCTCGGTTCGCCAGCGAGTATAACTGAGGAATAGTTATCGGGACCTGGAACTCTAGGAACCCCCGGATTGTTAAAAATTGGGACAAACAATCTAACAAACATATCGACTGCTAACAAGGCAAAAGGACTTAGACCGACCCGTTGAGGCGTACGGGTCACGCCCTTATGTTTCTCAGCGCTAGATATGTACCTATTTAATTTAATAAAGGAAGTCTGAGCGATCCGGCGAACGTGCGCGCGGTGAAAGGTATTTCCAAGTATCAGTCGAGGATCAACAGTCGTTTCCTCGTTAGACGGAGCTTGCGAGTCCATCGTTATACAGCCGGTAGAAGGAATAATGGGCAAAGAGGGAAGGGTAGAGTTCGACGAGGAGAAGCAGCGTGTTCGTATCGATTCCCCAGACGGGAGTAACAATTTGCTACGGAGGGGTAGCACAGGTCAAGGGAGGCGTTCTCGGTTTACCTGGAAGGTAAGTTCCAGTGCGCCAGGCTCATTCCGAACTGTTAAGTTCTCGCGGCTGCTTTCCTCTTCCGCGCTTACTTTTTACTTCGATACACGTCCACACACGCGCGGACACGGATACGCGCACGCACGCATGAAACGATCGATATCTCGGAGCTATTATCCAGCCGCAAGATATTTTCTTTTGCATTCCAATCACGCATCGATGGCCAGTGTGTAGGCAACGACTGTTAAAACGGAGCGACGTGCATCGGAATGTGGGGAGAGGATTCCTGCACGGAAAAAGTATATATTAAAAATATATTCGAAATACCCAATTTTTCGCACGCAAATGTATTCTGGATACAATTTGCTGACAGGCTGTTGTGGCTCGGGCACTTCGCGCCCTCGCTGTGGACTGTGGAATTTAGAAATCGGACCTTTACATTTACCGGAAATACGTCACTTCCGGGTTGAGAATTTCATTTTTCGACCGAAAAGAAATATACTGAAAATATGTTACTTCCGTTCGAAAAATTAGATTTTCAAACGGAAAGTTACGTATTTCCAGTATGAAAAATTAGATTTTTCATACAGGAAGTGAAACATTTCCAGCCGATAAATGAGTTACCTAGACGGAAGTGACGTATTTCTAGTTAGAAAAAATGATTTTTTTTTTCACACGACGATAGCTCATTGTTTGCACATTTGCACAATAATAGTGTAATTGAGGAATAATTATCGGGACCTGGAACGTAGACCTCTAGTGGGAACCCCTGGATTCTTAAAAATCGGGACAAACGAACAATCTAACAAATAACTTTCCAAAACATATCTACGATATACTCACAATATTGGCGAAAATATATATTTTAAAAATATATATTTAAAAACTATTTCTTCAGACACATTCGTCATATATATCTCGTAATATATTAATCATATTACATTTCACTCGAAAAGTACACTTGATATATCGAAATACATGTTTTCGGATGTACCATTTTTCCATGACGGGTTGTTGGATTTCTCGTGTTGGATCTTCGCGTCTTATTTTGAAAAATAAAAAACGTTCAGGTATCCTCACAAAGTCGATAACATTACATTTGCCCGGTGCGGCCTGCGCTCTCTCTCCCTTCTCTTCCCTTAATTTTTTTCCCGTAACTTTTATTGTTCGGTGAACCGCGAGAATGGCAGTACGTCGGGACAATCGAGTATACGTACACTCTCCCTCGCTCTGCGGTAACGATTACGAGATATGGAATAATGGTCCTCGTTGTAACTCGGTCCACATTATCGTTGCACCGTGGGGTCTCCGATAAATACCAAATTGTTATCTCTTCCGCGGGTCGGCCCGTTCTCTCTTTCGTTCTATCGCATTGATACCTGCGTCGGGGCTCACAAGCGTTTGTTTAAAACGATCCGGCTCGCTCGATCGGCTGGAAAATCTGGGGATTTGTTGAAGCGACGATGATCGCTTTTGTGCATCCGCGCATCGCGGCTACAACAAATTGCACGTTCTTACTCGACGACGATAAATGTACGGGTTGCAAAAAAAAAAAAAAACCCTTCCATGAACAAGTGTGCGCGGCGTTCGCCACGCTACCACACTCGGTATATGGCTAACTGATTTTTATTCTCCCGAAGCTTCTATACTCGTTCCCGCGGCGAGGTTTCTCGCATACATGAATATTTAAAGTCGGGAAAGAGAGAGCGATGCTGGCCGCAAGCTGGCCAGTCCGGCCACTTAAAGTCTTGCCAGCCCGCAGCTCGAACCGCCGCTGCTGCAGCTCGACGACGATCGACGAACGCCACCCACAAGAACATTAAAAGACCGCCAGCGCCGGCAGGGCGAGAAGCTTGAAAACCCGAGTCCTCATATTTTCACCCACCCCCGGTCGCCCCTCCCGCCCCACCCCTCCTCCCTCGTCGTTTTTCACACACCTTTCAAACACACCGACTTATCGTCATTATTGTTTACCGGGAAACCATCGAACGCTTTCCCGAGCCTACCGAGCGCTGAGGCACATCGTAAAGCAAAAAATCCATTAGTTTGTCCCCCGTTTGTACTAATTAGTTTCCGTAAAGAAGAAAATAAAAAATTTTCTACAGAAATACTTTGAGTAAAATAATTGTTAATCTGCGAAAAGAGTTAAATTATTTTACCGACGTGGAAGGCGTATTCGCTGCTGTCGGAAAACAATTTTTATTAAACCGGCCTTTTTCCCCTCCTGTTTTCGTTTCCTCGTAAATAATTATTTGTTTTTCATGAGAAAAAAATTTTTAATAAAAAATATTTAGATTTTTCGTCAGATTGCTGACAAATGTTGTGAACAAATACATTTTGTTCAACATCGACTGCGCAAAAATTATTTTCTCGTCCGGTGCAAAAAATCATGCGATGATAAACGACCAAACGGTTTACTGTGCCTACCGAGCGCCGAGTTACATTGTAAATCAAGAAATCCATTAGCTTATCTGCTTTTTGTACTAATTACCATAAAGAACAAAATCAATATTTTTCACAAAAATACTTCGAGTGAAAAAATTGTTAATCTACAACATCTTCATCTAAAACCAACAAAATAGTTTTACCGACCGGGAAGGAGAATTCGCTGCCGTTGGAAAACAATCTTTATCGATCCAGTCGTTTTTCCACAAAATCTTAGAAAAAAAAACAAAAAAAAAGAAATCAGGATTTTCCGTCAGATCGCTGAAAAACGTTGTAAACCCCCATGCATGCGATATCAACCGCGCAAAAATAATTTCTCCATCGGGTATTAAGGTAGTACTAGCGCAATGACTGACGCCGCCTAAGTTTGAGAGGAATAAAAGAGAATTACAAACACTTCTCGATCGGATAAAAATCTGAAAA
>JAPYZC010001751.1:0-19570 GCA_030522665.1 Ichneumoninae sp. A BG-2022a | reverse complement strand
ATTCGATCAAACTACTAAATATTCGTTCAATCAACTAAATATTTATTTCATTCGACCAAATATTTCTTTCGCCACCCGCAACCGCAGCTTAGTTTGATACTACCAAACTTTTTTTTCGGTGTATCTAGCCGTTCCGCGACTCTGATTGCAAATACAAATGAAATGATTCGCTGCTTAAATGTTTCAGGTTTAACATTCGTACCGAACAGACTGGCTGGTCGTGTCGCATTTCTGTTCCTACTGTTCCTCGGCGTCTTACTGTCGAATTATTACAGCGCAAGTGTCGTTTCTGTACGCCTCAGCCAGCCTCCCGACAAGATGAATGATTCTCTCTATTCGCTAGCAAAAAGCCGGATGACCGTTGCCTCGGAGGCCTTTCGTAATGTCGACGATATTATGCAGGTAAATCACCGAAATCGTTATTCACAACTCGTACGAGAATTGAAATTTGCCCGGTCACATACATTTATAACGTTTTACCTAAGGCTCGGAGCTTGATCGAATGGGAAGTTCGTTATTTCAAGGAGATGGTCTGGGACAAACTTTCATCGTCGAAGTACGTCGATCCGGAGGTAGGTATAGCGCGGGTCGCTGAAGGGGGATACGCCTATCACAGCACGCCGGAAGTCGCGTATCATTACATCAACTCGCTCTGGGACGATGAAGCCATCTGTGACATCACGGAGGTTCACGTCGTCACACCGAGGATCACAACTTTCTGGGAACGGATCGACAGCCCCTTCCACGAAATTATGAAAATAGGGTACATTTAATAATTTTCATTGATCGACTTGGCACTGATAAAAAAATACGGTTGCATCAACTAAAAAATTCCAGCAGGGACGTCCAAATAAATATTTCCTCGAACAAAAATATTTCGGTGAAATTATCGAAAAAATTGTCGAACTAACAAATTTTTAAGCTTTATCGACAAAATATTTATTTGAACGTCCCTGCCCAAATCTTTAGTTGATTTAACCGTATTTTTTTATCAGTGTATCTTTCCGAATATCCTGCTGTATATTATTCTAAATATTTTGCTCGATATCTTTCGTCAAAAAGAAACTTCAGGAATTCGAATCACTCGATGAATTTAAAAAGCAAAAATGGTCCCTTTTTGTCAGGCTCATCAGAACAGCGAATGTTGGAATACGCATGCGCACTGTTAACAAATGGAAACCCAAAACACCTTACTGTTCGCCGGACACTCTCTCCCTGCAGAGTATAACGTTCTTCGACGTTGCACCTGCAATATGTATCATCTTGACTGGTGTCACCGTTGCCAGCACGATATGCTGCATGGAAATTATCATTCACAAACTGAATCCCCTAAATTATGACGCGCCGGTCCGAGAGAAGAAGCAGCGCATCGTTGGAAAAAAGACACTGCAAAGAAATTAGAAGAATTATTTTAAGCTTCGTCCCATATGGCACGAAATATTTTGAAATAAATAATTATATAATATTCATGAAATATTTTCAATATTTCAAAAAAACTATTATTGAAATCGTTCAAAAATATTTTCGTGCTATGTAGAGTATTGTATTGTGCATGTTTAATGACAAAGTAGTTTAAATCTGGGCGATGTAGATTATTCCGCGCGACGAAAATCCTAAAGGTTATACACAGAGCTGGGCAAAGTACCAAAAAATACTTCAAGTATGAAGTAAAAAGTATCAAATAAATTTTCTATTTGAAATATTTCTCGACTACAAAAATTCTAGCGGACTGATTTGACCCGTTTTTAAGTTTAACTTACGGTCTATCGACTAAAATCAGTCAAGTATCAGTCAACTGTGAGTCAATTTTACATAAAAATCATCAATCCGATCATTTTTGCTAAACTTTTATTGACTTCACCGATTATTGACTAATTCTCGAATGCGAGGTTTCATTAGTTTGTGGTCGGCTTATGATTAGTCGACTGATATTGAACGTCGGCTTTTATCAATTTAATCATATATCCATTCAATTTGGTAAGCTCGGTTCGGTCAATAAAGTCGGTTAACAATAAGGTCGACTTTTGGTTTATTAACCAAGACTAATCTAGAAGTAATTATGGGTCGATTAATGGTTGCCTTTTATCAACTCGACGCCAGATCGACTCAATTGGACTAACTGCTTGGTTAATTTGAAATCGCCTTTTGGTTTATTCCACCAAGAGTAAACTTAAAATAATATTGCATCAATTAAACGTCGACTTTTATCATCTTTACCAAATATCTACCCAATTGGGCCCCTATAGGGACCTAATTAGGTAGATACTATTTCTACCCCTGGTGGATACCGTTGTTTCAACGGTCGTTCTACCGCAAATCCACTGATCTGATTGTGCTTAAAATCAACCACAAAATGATGCACGACCGACCGATTGTGGCGCCATCGCCTCGAAACAAACTGCTGGTTATAGCCCGGATTCGCTTAAACGAACTCAAATTCCCCTCAACTCACTGAAATTCGATCCACAAAACTCTCCCCAAGTGAGTCATATTTCAGTGAACACATAAAAAATTAACCATAATCGATTCAAAAGCTATTCAGTTAAATTTTGGTCAATCCGGTGAATGTTGCTTCAGACACGTTGGTTACATATCGGTCCATCCACTTAATATTGACCAAACATCGCACCATGAAGCTCCATTGCACTAGGTCGTGCAAATATCTTGAAGTGAACCACATATGGACCAAGAACATACACATTGAAATGGGTCAACTGCCGACCGTCAATTTTGGGTCAACTTACGTACTTGAAATACGAACCAAGTCCCCCTTACGTCAAGTACTGCCCAGCTCTGGTTATACATCAAAAATACGTCCTTCTGATTTTATAGTCGCGTGATAGACGTGTATCACTTCAAAATGAACGCATTAGAACGACATTATTTAGAGGCGATTTCTGGTAGGGTGCTTAGTGATTGGTGCAATTTCCCGTACAAAAATTATTATGCAATTAAAAATTTTCGCTAATTATTGCAGTACATTTCCACCGATCATTAAGTGTCATCTAAATAATAAAATGTTGACAAGGCGCGTGTGTGTACATGCGTGTAAAAGCACCGCAAGAAAATAATTGAGTGTTCACGAGCAAATATCACGTTTACAGCGTGGTACGTGAATGATAAATCTTGAGTCATAGGCGAGTAATAAATGTTACAAAATAGTGTATTATCGGGCTGTTTTAATGAGTTCCCTGATCTCACTGATCGACGTCATCCATCCAAGAATTATTGTGACTACTGATTGCCCACAGGGTCAACCCCGTCAGGGCTAGATTTGCCAACAATTTATAATCGTCATTTTTTTTTTTCGTTGCCACAAAATGGTTACTATCGCTTATGAATTTTTTTCCAAATTAACTACTCACACTAGGTACGTTTTATTGAATAATTTGTTTTTTTTTTTTTCAAAAAGCTGACTATCAAGAAGCAATCGAAAACAAGAAGAAAAAATATCGGAGAGAATATAAACTTCCACGCTGGCGGGAATATTACTAATCGAGCGAACCCTTACGCGCTGTCATCGTGGCTCCAGCGAGAGTGTGACTATCGTGAATTAATTAGCTCCTCGCTGACGCCTCGGCCTTATCAAATATCAAAGACGAGAAAATGTGGGATGAATGGGAGCTTGAGCGCTAAGCCGGTTGCA
Source organism: Ichneumoninae sp. A BG-2022a (assembly GCA_030522665.1). Classification (NCBI taxonomy): domain Eukaryota; kingdom Metazoa; phylum Arthropoda; class Insecta; order Hymenoptera; family Ichneumonidae; species Ichneumoninae sp. A BG-2022a. The sequence continues at coordinate 15,924 of JAPYZC010001751.1, read as the reverse complement.
GTAGTAATCCAGTTCGACTGAGAGCGGTGCCGGAGACAGTGCGTGAAGTCATGTCGGAAATTGGATTTTATCTTCTGCTCGGAGCGATTAATCTATCATCGATCTCGGGTAACGATCAGTCACGATTGCAGTGAAGAAGAAGAAAAGTTTTTTATTTTTCTTTTTCCTACCGCGTGTGCAATTTATTTTAATAACAAAAAAAAAAAACTTGATTATTGTACCGACAATTAAGCGAGATTTTACGATATTTTAGCGAATCCGTATCCACAGAACACTCTCTTCAATGATGTGGAATCCGCGATCAAACCGGAAGTGAAGATCGTCCGAGAACCGGCGACCTTCAATTTATACACGCGGTAAACATTTTATTTAAAAAAAAAAAGAACCGTAGCGATGCCTCCAAAACAATTATTCATCCATCTCTGCGCAGTATTGTTGAAACTATAAATGCAGCAACATTTAATGACGATTTGTGCGTTATCATCGACGAAGCGTATTCTATTTCGAGCGCTGACACTCGAAGCCGCATACGGCGCGTGAATATATCTCAAAGCTGCCTCTTTTACTCAATGAACGATAACGGGAAAAATAGTTAAACGAATATAAAAACTAGATTATTATAGGCGCCATCGTGGTTCAAGAAATATCATTGCGCTACGAGAACACGAAAGAATGTTCGAGAGAGAGGGAGAAACGGAGAGACCGAAGTTTCTCTTCGACTCGACCGTTCGAGATCGAGAATTTCGTAACACCGAGCGTCAATGAGAAAAAGAGTTCGCAGCTTTCACGAAGAACGCTTTGTTTTCACGAAATGCTTTTTTTCGAGTTTTTCATGTCAACATGTTTAAAATGTTAAAAATCGTTGAAAAATCATATCTAGAAAAAATGCTAGATGATTTTGTGTTTGCGCGTGCTCGTGTGTGTGTCAGGACTGTAAAAGTCAACCGTTCGAAACGCAAGAAAGGCTTTATTAATTGGGTTGAAATTTGGAACGCACGTAGAACAGTCAGGTGTTTCTATGTGTTACAATTTACGCAATAATTCTAACATTCGTTCATATTTTATAAAATGTTGAATCCAACTTTCGCAAACTTTGAGTTATCGGGGTGAATCTTTCTACAGAAGTAAACATCAAACAATTTTCACTATTGAATTTGGTAAGAATCGGTCCAGGGGTCTGGGTTTTTTGACATTGGTAATTTGTCTAAAATAGTAGATTACCCCACGAGGGCGAAAAAACGTTTTTCTAACGAGTGTGAGTTTGCAGCACGAGCCGAAGGCGAGTGCTGTAATCGCACGAGTTAGAAAAAGTGTTTCACACGTGTGATGAACGAAATTTTTCATCACAAGGTACGAAAATGGCGATTTTACGCACGCGAAGCGGGCGGAAACGACCTTTTTTATAGGGCATTTTTTGAACCAATATTGTGAAATTAGCAATTCTTCGCAATTTCAAACAGTCATATATCTGCATCCCTATGGAATCTTGAAGATTCTAGGCATCTAGCACGACGAAAAACTTGAACGAACATACTATCCTCATCATTTTCTTTAGTCGCTGACCGCAAGATGACAAAAAAAATCCTGAAAATTGAAATTTTCACATTGCTTCCTCATTATTTTTAACATTTTAATCGATAAAACATTGGGCCGTTGCTTTAACATTTTCATCCTGAAAAAATCCTGAAAATTGGAATTTTCACATTGCTTCCTCATTATTTTTGACATTTTAATCGATAAAACATTGGGTCGTTGCTTTAACATTTTCATCGATAAAAGGTTGGGTCATTGGTTCGGTTGAAAGTTGAAAAATCAAAACGCAATTGTCTTTTACAGCCAAAGCTTCCTTACGAGGAAGCCAAATAATCACGGACAATGATTTTTCATGGAAGCTTTGTACACGAAATTAATTACATGAGCAAACTATGCGAAAACCTCGATTTTCACGCCATTTCTTTTACTACAGAATTTAATGTCTTTTTTCCCCTTTAATCGAAAAAAATTAAAGCTTTGGAAAATTTTATTTCGTCGAAACTGAAAAACTTTTTTTCAGAGAGAACCCTTTCGGTGAGGAGCAGCTTATCCTGAACAATACGGAAATTCTTTACGCGTCGCACTTCAACGAGAGCAGACCGACGAAATTCATCGTTCACGGATTCAGTGATACCGGAAACGAGGCTTGGGTCCGGGATCTGATAGATGGTACGCGCTCAACTTTCGTCACGTACAATACTTGTTTCCTTTTAATTTTTTTTCTTTCTTTCAACTCCAATTACGTCAGCCCCGCTGATAAAAATGTTATATATCGTTTAAATTTCTATTAAATTAAATTAAATTTAAGCGCGACCTTCATTTGATGGACGTGTATTCTCGCTGGGGGATATAGTAGTGATTTATCGAATCGTTTAATGCTTGACAAAAAAAAAGCAGAGCGTGGAGTTACAATCGGACTGACGCGATTTTGGTAAACACGGAATCGTGTTTGCCAAGTTCAAAGCTCAACGCGATAACCGGGTTAATTGAGCGTTTCACGAGTTTTAGCTCGAAGCATCTGTCTGAGAGACGATGACGACGGTTCGTCGTTTCATCGTTCTCCGCTGAAAATATTATCCCGAAAAATCTCAAAACATTAGAATGAAATCTCGGAAAAGTTCTCGAACAGACCGTTTAGAGTTTTTCAATAAAATTGTCAGAGAAGAATTGATGATCAGGCCGACGAAAATAATTTTTCTGTACGATTGTATCCTATCGCAGCGTATCTTTTGCACGAAGACGTGAACGTCGTCGTTGTCGGTTGGGGCACATTGGCTGCGGACGAGTATCCCGTTGCCGCGAATAACACCCGACGGGTAGGAGAGTATTTCAGCGATTTTTTGGTATTTCTGAATCGGGAATCGAATCTCGAATACAAAGATGTGCACATCTGCGGTCATAGTTTGGGATCGCACGTGGGAGGATTCGCTGGCGCCTGTCTCGACGGCCGGGTCGGTAGAATAACAGGTATCGAGAAGATTCGTTGTATCATAATTGAACTTTTTTTTTTCCTGGAAACAACAATAAATCGTAAATAACTTCTGTGAAAAATTCTGACATCGATTGCGATAATTAAGACGAAAAAAGAATAACAAATTTAAAAAATTACTGCTCGATTTTTATTAGAAGAAACAAAAGGAAAAGGTTTTAAATTTTTGTTCGTAGGATTTTCATCTAAAAGTTAGTGGGATGAAAAAAAAATTGTTTTTAAGGCCCAAAAATAAATGCTGAAGCAGACCGTTTGATAGTGTAATATTAACAAATGTTCGATTCGTTAATGACGGATAAAAATTGACTCGTCAGCTTTGGACCCTGCGAGACCGCTGTTCGAGACGAATTCCGGAATCGTCGATTCCGCCTACCGTCTCGATCCCTCGGACGCACAGTTCGTGGACGTAATACACACGAGTGGACCTGCGTTCGGATTCCTCACTCCGCTCGGACACGCTGATTTTTATCCTAATGACGGAAAATTTCCACAGCCTGGTTGTTCCTTCCTGTTGACTACGAGTAAAGTGTCGATATCTCATTAATTTATGTGTATGTTAGTGACGAGAGAGCATTATACTAACCGAACTTGGTTCGTTTCAGCTTATTGCAGCCACTCGAGGGCGCATCAATTCATGACCGAGAGCATTGGAAGCACCGCGGGCTTCAAAGCGAGAAGCTGTGAGAATTGGGAAAAGTACAAGGAGGGCGGATGTGACAAGAATCCGGTGGTCCTGATGGGAGAATACGCTTCGACGTCGTAAGCTATCGATCAATTTTAACGAATTCAGGGCTTACCCCACAGTAAATGGATAAAAACGCGTGCATATTTCGTGATTTTTGTTCTCAGTAAATATGCGCTTTATCGATTTAATTTTTTTAGGATGCAAGAGGAATATACTAAAGAACATTTAAGAATTTCTTCGTTCAATTTTATTGTTATTATATATTTTTTATCGGTCGACGTAGACAACTTTTTTTAAAGTTTCGGTGTTCCCGATTTCAATATATAATTTTATCAGAAGCAAAAAAATGTTAATTGTTTCTTAACAAATTATATACAATGCAGTCCTTGACGAGGGGAAAAAACAAACAAACAAAAATTGGCAAAATGACGCCCATTAGGAAAAAAAAAATCGATCTTTACCCATTTTTCAACACTGCATTATATTTAAATGTATGGAACCGTCAAGTACTAAAGAATCTTTTGAAGTATATCAGTAGAAATTTTCATAAAAATCCATCAAGCCATTTTGGAGATATCAGGGACACCAATCTTGAAAATCACGTTTTAAGAACAACGCGTTCAAAGTTCAGCCACGTAGCTGCTCGAGCGTTCCGCGACTTTCCACATGACGGTCTCTAACTTTCGTAATTCGTAGAATTTCGACATAAAAATTCAATAAACTTCATTTGCATTTTAGAAGGAAGTAAATTATCGTACGAATTCGTGAACCATTATGAAAAAAACAGTCTTGAAATGTTCCAAACTCACCGTTTGCCGTTTAAATTTACCGAATTTCGATGATTTCCAGGTTGCGGGGTAAATTCTTCTTGTCAACTAACGAAGCTCCACCCTTCGCAGCCCAATGATCGAGATCCTCGTGCAGTTGTGAGAAGAAAGATGAAGCAGAAAAAAAACACTGTAACGACAGGTAGACGATGGATTACGGCGAAAACATGTTGTGCTAGTCATTTTACAAGTTACTTTATTTATGCGACGATAACTCGATCCATGTGACAATTATAATTGAGCGTCGATTAATACATCTCACTCTTTCAAGAATTCTCGACCATTACGAACACACGTAAAAATATCTTACCTTGCAAGCTTCAAGAGTTATAGCTTATTCGCGGTACAGGTGTAACTACCGACAGTCTGCTCTTTCAGTGAACGCTCCCGGAATGCAAATGACTCTGTGAGCACCGTGAATAAATAAAATCTCGCGGAGTGCGAGAGCTCGACACGTTTAACGTAGAAAAAAAAGAGCGGCTGGTTGCATTTTTTGTCGCAAATAATATACGTATCGACGAAGAAGTCAATTTTATTTTTTCCTCTTCGATTTCTTCTCGTCGCTTGTTGCCGCTACTGCTCCACCGCCAATTTCGGTCAATTGTTTTTTCAACTTCAGAAGAATTTCCACCTGCGGTTGCCATACGCTCTTCTCCTCCTTGGCTTTAAGTTCACGTACCAAAAGTCCCTGTTTCGTTATCGCTGACTCCAACGCCGCCTTTTTTTCGTTATCGCTGACGTCAACGCCGCCGGCAGTTTCAGCATCCCCGTTCGGTAACGATTTGCTCGACGCTGTCTGCAAATCGGCCAATTGCTTCTTCAACTTCAGCAATATTTCAACGTGCGGCTGCCACACGCTCTTTTCCTCCTTTGCTTTGAGATCTCTGACCAGCAGACCCTGAAAAATCGGCAATACCAAACGGTTGTAACCAACGAAGTCTCAAAGCCACTACGGTTTCGAATAAATTAGTTTTACAAGTTTTCTCTACGAACTTTTCCAATGAACATTTTCTTGAAATTAATAAAGGACTAGCTAATATGAATGTATGTAGAGGAAGACTCCGTGAGTGACGATTTAATTATGAGCCATAAAAATGGATCCAGCATTGTTAAATTTTTGTCGATAACGAAGTCATCGATCAATTGACGAACCTGTTTTGCAATCGCCTCCTCCAGTGCTCCGACAGTCAACTCAACTTTGGGAGGCCCCTGTTTCGCGTCTCCGTTGAAATCCTGCTTTCCCCCGTACTTTGTCCTGAGACTTTCAACCTGTCTGTCCTCGATCTTCGTGAACAGCGGCGATGGCTTGCCGAGCTTGTGACCGGGCGGTAACATTATCGAGACGACATCGGGCACGTAACCGTAGCTAGACTCGTCGAGTCCAAGCTGCGTTCTCAACTGTCGCGATGTATTCGGCATGAAGGGTCCCAGCAGCGAGGAAAGAAGGCACGCGACATTGGAGCAAATACCAATGACGGTACCAGCATTTTTTCTAAAATAAAAGAGCAAATCGTATTAAAGTCTCGTTAATTAATTAAGAAACTTTCTACAACTCTTAACAATTTTCTTTTTTCTTTCAAGATATTTCGGCATTTTCCGAACTTCAAGAGGCAACCTAGGGGTTAAGGTAATACGTCACATGATCGCCGTTTCTTAATGGTGGGGGTGGGGTGGGGGGAGAGCATGTTGCTGTATATATACAGGTTCGAAGCTCCTTCAACTCGTAATATCTTCGAAAATCTATGGGCACATCACGATTTTTTTAATGCGACCCTAATAATGTTGTAATGTTATTTTAGAAATAAAATTCTAATAAAGTAATCTGGAAATATATATCTTTATTAATAAGAATGTTGTTGTTCACGCAGCACTATATACAGCGCATACTAATTGACACAGCTTTAAGCTCGTGTATCTCGGAATCCATGTGGAGAAAAAATTATTAGGAATTCCTTTAAAAAAAAAAGCCTCATTCATTGCTTTGTAACACTTGCGATTTTTAGTTCCAAATGGAGAAAAGTCGCAGTGTGACGTATTCCTTTAAGACCACTCAAAGATGCCCGGCGTACATCGCGGCCGTAGTTGAGAAATTGATTTATCGACCCTCTCGCCGTATCTCGTAATTGTTGTCACCGCGGTAACGGATAAAAATGAACAAATAAAACGACACTCACTTATCGTCATCGCTGCCCTTCACCTTGACCCATGGCTGCTGCGATTGCATATACTGATTGGCATGCTTCGAGATTGCGAGCAAGGACCGAAGTCCGTCTCTCAGCTTTGCTTGCTCCAGTGCTGCGATGTACTGTGTCAATTCTCGTTGCACAAGCGCCAAAAATGTAAGATCTTCCTCCCGGGTCTCCATCGCCGGTACTTTGCAGTCGAAGTTTTTCTCAGCGAACATCAGAGCTCTGCGAGAACGACGAATATAAATTATGCAGATCGGGGAGTGCGACAAAAATGCCTTCTAAAATAAAAAAAAAAATTACGATACCAGTGCGATACATTTTTTTTCCTTACGGGTGTGATTTTGCAACACAACCCGAGGGCGAGTGTTGCAATCGCACGAATTAAGAAAACGTTTTTCTCACGAGTATCGCACGAAATTTTATTTCACGAGGTGTGAAAACGAGAGTTTTACGTACGCTAAGCGTGCGCAAAACCGCCATTTTCCTACCGAGTGATATAAAATGTAAAAAAAAAAGAGAATTGTTACCTGTTGACGAAGTTACCGAAATTATTGAGCAGCTCGCTGTTGTTCTTGGTAGCCAAATCGACCCAATTGAAATTGGAATCCTGACTCTCGGGTCTTATGTAAGCGAGATAGAATCTCCATACGTCAGCGGGTATGCCTGTCTCCCTGGCATCCGTGCCAAAGACGCCGATCCCTCGGGACTTGGAGAATTTCGTGTCTTCGTAATTAAGATATTCTGAAGACCGAAAATGTTCGATTATTGAAAAATGAAGAAAAATAAAAAATATATAAAATTTCATATTCCAAGGAATGAAAGTCGTGAAAGATTGGGATTTCTTTCTTCCTACCGATAGCCATTATGTGCTTGACTAGCATATGACCCTGGTCCGCTGCAAGCAGCGCAGCGGGGAACATGACTGCGTGGAAGGGTACGTTGTCTTTCGCCATGAATTGGTACAAGCTTATGTTGGCCTCCTTTGGCTTCCACCACAGTTCGTAATCCTTGGTGTAGCGTTTGGTGATACTGAGATAGCCAAGAGGAGCGTCGAACCACACGTAGAAAACTTTGTCGCGATAGCCGTCGAGGGGAACGGGGATTCCCCATTTCAGATCTCTCGTTATGCAGCGAGGCTTCAGACCGTCACGGAGCCAAGGCTTCGCCACCGCACGCGCTACCGTGGACCAGCCCTTCTCCACACCTGCAGCCCATTCTCGGAGTCTTGGTTCTAACTGATAACAGAAAAGGTTACGTTTCAACACCGATTAACATTTACATAATACTTTAATACGACAAGTACGTAAATACGACAGATTTCGCGGTACCTTCGGCAAATCCAAAAAGAACTGAGTCGAAGCTTTTATCACCGGGTTCTTACTGCAGACTTTACATCGTGGCTGAATGAGGTCGGTCGCGTTAACGAGATGTCCGCATCCGTCGCACTGATCGCCACGGGCATCCTCGTACTTGCACCGCGGGCAAGTACCTTCGACAAATCTATCGGCCAAGAATCTCTGGCACGTCTCGCAGAGAAGCTGATCGACAGTTTCAGTCAGGATGTATCCTTCGGACTTTATTCGCAGGAAGAAAGCTTGCACTATCCTACGTGAATAAGTAACAGGGAGATTAGATTAATTTTATATTTCAATAATTTCAAAATTTGATCTGATATCCATTTCGTTCATCGCTTTTCTTCAATCTCTTTAACTTTATAAGTTGAAAACAAATAAGATACGACAAGAAATTGAAAATTTTACATTAGATAACTATATTTTTTCCATACTCAGTCTGTTCGAGTGTCGTAGTTCGACCAAAGTAATCGAATCCTATGCCGAACCAACGATATATGTCGTTGTGAATTCCGAAATATTTGTCGCAAATTTCTTGGGGAGTTGTCTTTTCCTGAAGAGCCTTTGCCTCGGTCGCAGTTCCGTACTCGTCGGTACCACTGAATAAAATAATATTTGCAAATATTATATATCTATTTTTTTTAATCTCTTCAGTATTTTAGCAGATGATCGTGATAACGATGTGTGTAACAGATCAATCGATTTTTACCTTATGTACAGAGTATTGTAATTCCTCTGTCGGCAATACCTGAAAGAAATATATAAATGTTTACAAACCATTGAGGAAAAACAACAACAACAAAAAAAAACATTAATATACGAAGACATTTTGGCGAATGTGTACCTCGCGAATATATCTGCTGACAGAACACAACCGATGATATTTCCCAAATGCGGAACATTGTTCACGTACGGTAGAGCGGAAGTGATCAGTATGTTTCTCTCGCCTTTTTTCGGTAAACTGACCAAAAAATCCAAAGTATATTGTGAAAAATGGATTCACCAGCTTTCATAACTTAAGGTTCATTAATTTAAAAAGCACATTGTGTGCAAATTTTGTATTTTTTCACCATACACAGGGTACGAAGGTTGATTGACCGACGTGTCAGAGACTTTGGACCAATTTGTCTTCGCGGCTTTGATTTCTTCCTTGCTCACTGCCTCGTATTCCTTCTCCTTAGAGGGACTTGCCTACAATAAGTTTGTCGTTGAAACGTCTTTGGCCCAATTTGTTTTTTTAGCTCTGGTCGTCTGGGAAAATCCGCTCGAGCCATAAAAGACGATCTAGTGCTACTTACGTCAGACGAAATCGTCTTGTTCAATCGCGGTCCCGTGTACGAATTCATGGGGAACCAAGATACCGCGTGTATACTCGCGATAGCCTTCACACCTCGTTCCATTTTAAACTCCTCGATAGATTCCTGAGAAAAATAAATAAATAAAAATAAACAACGTTTTATTTTACTCACGTATTAGTAACATTTTTCCCACAAACGTCTACTTGCAAGTATATGTAATTAATTTGTCGCATAGCTTTTTCCATGAGGAAATTCGCCGATCGATTTTTGGCTTTCTTATAGGGGAAGTTATGAGCAACATTATAAGAAATTACCAAGCCATGTGCAAATTGCGGTGCAGCTTTTTTCGTAACATTAAAAAATGTCTACATCTCATAAAATTGAAATTATCAAAAGTTACCGCGAAATTTATTGTAGGAAATGGATAACTGAAATTTGCACACATCGTCGTTTTGTGGCCATGTCTTATGTATCGTTACCCACTGATGACGAAACTCCAAATTATTTTACTCCTAGAGCGACATTTCATGCATAAACTTGTGACGAACATAAAATACAAATCTTCCGAGAAATTCAAAAATTTCAAAGTCATTAAATTTTAACGGTTAGATCAATTTTGTCAAAATTTAATACTAAACATTGCACAGTGATTGTGCATTCGGTGTCAAATTTCAGCTCGATATCTTAATGTTTATTCGAGTTAAACGGTACTTAAAAAAAAGAAATCAAAATCCATAAAATCTGATCACTTCCATAGATTTCGGCCAAATTCAATGCCAAAGGTCTTTGATCATAGTATTGTATGCAGTTCTAAGACAATAACTCAACAATTACGGAATTTTTAGCTACCACATACGTTTATCAAACATTTTAAAATCACGTAAAATCTCGAACCGCGCCTCAATTTTCATAAAAATTGCACCGAAGGAACAGACCTGTCCACTCTACTAGTGTACCAAATTCTAACTTGCTATCTTCAGTCGTTTCCAAGTTATAGTCGTTTTAAACTATGCAAGTCTGTCACACATAGATCCGGATGCCGGCTAAAAATTGCATTTCTCGATATTTTAGACTATTTTAAGTATTCTAACAGTAAAATATCATTTGTTTTTTTTCAAAAACTTCTTCCTCTATAACGAAGCAAAATAAAAGATAATGTAAGTAATAAAATCATGTATGATCTGGAATGTTATTTACCTGAATAATTTGCAGTGTCTCGATGTCATTCAACCACCGACTGACGTTTGGAAACTCCTTGATTATCTCTTTGCTTATCTCGCTTACAGCTATGGTACACCAAAGAGTCGTCCATATCGACATGTCTACCAAAGTCAAATCGTCGTGCCTGTCCTGCAAAAGAATTATTATTTCTTTACCTTATCTAGCTTGAAAAACCTTACGCCAAATGACTCTCAGCTCACCATAATTAAGTACTTTTTGTCTTTCAAGGCGGCGTTTAGTTCTTTCAACAGACTCCATATCCGAGGCTTGTGAGAGGTATCCAGGGTTCCTGAACTCCCATAAGACACCAGCGCCGGCTTTCAGTAAACAAAAGCATTAATTATTATAATATCAATAATAATAATAAAAAAATTATTAATTTTTTTTATTGATGCTCAGTGATAAGAAAAGAAAAATAATCAGAATTGCATTTTTGCCATGAAAAAAAAAGAAAGTATCAAATATGTGAAAATAAACCAGTTTTTTGAACGTTTGGTAGCTTAGCTGAATGCAGGTAGGGAGTACTAGGAGGAATCGGGATGGGTTTCAATAAAAACCGAGGAGGGTATACGGTGGCAAATGGAACAAATATAAAAAATAAAAAATAAACAAACCAATTTAAAAATAGACACGACAGATTCTTGTCCATATAATATAAACTTATAAAAGATGCAGATATTATAAGTTATGAACTTTCTGTCTAATAAATAATAATAATAATAATAATAATAATACCTGAAGCTGAGAAACGTCCCATTCCAGCCACTTATTTGCCAGAACGTCAAACTCTTCGTCCAATGGAACAAGGTAACGAAGAGCCGAGCTCCAGCTGAACAAAATTGTTCCGCACGGAAGTTCCAAAGTGGGCAAACGGCTGAGAGGAGCATCTGGGACAGAAAAATTTGTTGGTTCGTACGAATCATCGTAGTTTGTGATTAGTTCTTTTTAACAGATCAATGTTAACACTTTGAGTGCATCCTTAAATGCATCTAATCTATCTGCTCTGTTCAGCTAAATCGAAAAATATTCTAGATGTATCCACAAGTATACGCAGCTGAAATAGTCGTTTTATATTCCAGTCTGCTCTCAGTTCAGAGTTTAATTTTGACACAAATCTGCTCTGACAGGCGTTTTTTGTTGTCCAAACGGGCGAAATGTATCCCGCGGAAAGAATCGCATGTACCGTTGGCAATTTAAAAATCCAACTAGCAGTGGACGGTCATAAATTTAAAAAAAACGCATAGCTGAGCAAATATGTATTCGAGAAAGCACTTTTTTGCTGACGATGTAGGATATTTGCTATTTATACAAAAAAATGTTTTGGGTATTTTAAAAAAACCATGCACGAGTGAGAATGACAGAAAAAAACATGCGGACGCGCATACAGGGTATCGTAAATAATTGAAAGTAAATGTGGCAAAAATTCGACACGCTACATAAGCGGATTCTATAAACGGGAATTTTTTTTTAGTACCTCAGAGATTTCATACAGAACAATAAAAAAACAAAAGAAACCGAAATTGAAAAATCCTTTACGACTCGTTCGATTAACGAAGATCGTGATGAAACTTCTGTGTTTAGGTTACGTTACTCACCATTCGGCGAGACTATATTGACGATGTACGACTCCTTGGCCAATTTGCCACCGATAATAAGCTTCAAAGCGTTTGGATTGTTAACGTTAGTAGTAACGATCATTGTTTACGATGTCTGGGACAATAAATATTTGGAGTAAATATAAAAATATGTTAACCGCACAACCGACACATGTGAGCGACACGTAAATGCAGGCCTGAAAGCTGTAGAAATCCCTAAAAGTGTTTCCTGGCTCGCTCGCAGTCAGCGACAGTGTTCGTATCAGCTAAATACATAGGGCGAGTTTCCATGTTAGCTGCAGGAGCTCGCAGCCGCACCCCAGATAGCACAAAAAATTAGTTATTAGAAAATGATCTAAATGGGTTACATATGACGTCTGGACGGTATCTGAAAGTTACCTTCCATCCAAAAAGTTAACTTTTGGACATATGATAGCTTATACCCTGGCATACTGAGCCACCGAAGAAGCGACCCTAAAAGCGACGGTTGTTATGTTCCAAAAATTAACAACATTAATGACCGCTGAAGCGACCGCTCTGGCGGAACATTTTGTTGCCGTGTTTCGGCAATGAAGTCGTTTGTTTGATTGGCGACCGAATAAAGGACCGTAATCGCAACCGTCTAGGAAATGGACCGGTCGGTTGTTCGGTCGACAATCAAAAAAGCGACTTCACCGACTCTACCGAAATGCGGCAAAAGAATGTCGCCAGAGCGGTCGCTTCGGCCGTCGTTAGTGTGGTTAATTTTTGGAACATAACAACCGCCGTTTTTAGGGTCGCTTCTTCGGTCGCTGTTCACGGTCGTTTGGTTTGCTAGGGTGTACGGGCGATCCGGACGAGAGCCGTGGATGTGTGTTCATCGGTGCCGCGCCGACGTGACGTCAATGGAACCGGAGCGATGTAGACCGATGTGTGCTCCAAAATGCTGAGACGATAAGTCGGACTTTTATTGAGAATTTCATGAATTGCAAAAATGATGCAACAAAATTAAGGCAGAAAACTATTTGCTAACGCCGCCCCTCTGCCTGGAAGGGATTCTTCCCGGGAGAAAGATCGTCGTGTCCCGTGCCGATACCTGCGTGAGATGAACATCGTTCTCTCCTTGTGACTGGAGCAGGAACGTGACAACTCATCCCCCTCCGGTAAGGTCGTCCTTGACTGAAAGAGATCGTGGTATAGCTCGGGAGACTGACAGATAAGACTTCACTTTTTTTGTAAGTTGACGGCAAGCTTGCGAGCTGATAATCAGACTTCGTACGCAGCGGGTAAAATAGCGAATTGAGATAAGCGATACAGCCGATATCTGTCAAGACGTTGGACAACACAATTACCTGTTCTACAAAACACCCACAATCATACGATTTTTTGTTGTGTTTTACTCTTCTTTGGGCCTGAGAGCCTGGTCGATTCGGGAGCAGGTAGGGAAACCCTAGCAAGTTGATTGCGGGCCCCAATGCAAAAAAAAATCGAAGGCCCCCTTTGCCTATGAAAATAAACGTGAACGTGAAAGTCAGTAGTAGACGCCTGAAAGCTGGGTTTTATAATAAATTTATTAAAAATGAAATTGCAATATTTAATGTTGAATTATAGTTTATACATGAAACAATATAGACTCTGAGGTAAAAAAAAACATCGCGTTAATTTTGTATAGTTATAGCATAAAATTGTGCGGCACTATTTAGAAAGTCTTCTTTCGAGATTTAGCGCTCGCGAAGTCATCGATGAGCTTCGAGACATCCATCGTTTCTGCTTTTCTTGCCTCTATGCTCAGAAGTGCTAATTGCGATAGACGTTCTTGGCCCATAGAATTTCGAAGATAGTTATTTATTACCTTCAGTTTTGAGAACAAGCGTTCTGCGGATGCAACGGTGACGGGAATCGTCAGGAAGAGAAACAGCAAGGAGTAGATTTCAGAGAAACTGGAACTCATATCATAGAATTTTATGATTATAAGTTCGGCCAATTCTGTGATCGTGTGTGTTTTTTCAATTTCCGGTCGTAGTGTCTTAACACACAGTATGAGCTGAAGTGGTAATGCATCCGTTAAGTCGGTCGGATATTGCGCTTGCACCTTTAGAGCATTTGTTTTCATTTCTTCGTCAGTCGCGGATAGTAATCTCGTGGGTGTTAGGAACAAAAACAGATCGGCTACTTTTCTCAAGCCTTCGAATCTGTTTTTAAGCTGACTGATGACGATATCAAGTACTCCGTCGCGAGCTCGTCATGAAACTTTCGATGAATACGAGTTCTCGAATTTTTGAATTCTGTTACAGTGCCCCATTTCTGAGCAATTGATTCCGCTTCGGCTATTGTCCCTTCAAATTGATTTCGGAGCTCTTTTGTTGCACAGTACGAAGCCTCTATTTTTTCCGCTGCCTGAGCAATGTCCAAGTCTTTCAGTTGCAATTGCATGGATGCAGCATATACCACTGAGAGAATCTTTTCCAGAAGTACCGTGATCACGACGAATTCGAAGTTCTCCATATTTTGTTTTACTCTCGTAGCTTCCGATTTCTCATCCTTCTTGTTACTCTCCAAAATGAGTCTGTTCAGCGCCTTCAAAACATCTGCGTAGCGTTGTTTTATAGCTATCAATGACTGTAAACGGCCAGACCATCGCGTAGGGTTGAGTGTCTTAAGCGTGACGACCGATTCACCTGTGAATGAAGACAGCAGATCCCAGCGATTGATGCTGTGCCCAAAAAATACGTAGATACTTTGGAGCACTGAAAAGTATCTCTGTATTTTTTCGATGCCGTTAACCGCATCATTTACCACCAAATTGAGGTTGTGAGCGGCACAGTGCACGTATGATGCCTTTGGTTCCATTTCCTGTATACGAGCTTGTACCCCGGAATAGACGCCGTTCATGACGCTCGCGCCGTCATATCCTTGTCCTCGACACTTTGAGAGATCCAAGCCGTTTCCCTGCAATGTGTTGCAGATAGTCGATGTAATTTCAGCGGCTGATTGGCCACTCAAATGAATAAAGCCCAGAAATGTTTCTTTGATCTCGAGTTTTGTTGGCTTTTCATCGGTCACATCGTCCTTCAATATGCTGACGGAACGGAAAGTTATGCTGAGCTGATCTTTCTTCGAAATATCTTGAGTCGTATCCGCGATTATTGAGAAAAATGGAGATTCTTTTATTTCCGCGAGCAGTTCACGTTTCAGATGATCCCCCAAACACTGTATTACTTCGTTCTGAATTTGAGGACTGAGATATTTTGTTGATCCAGCCGGCAAACTAAGTACCTGACGCAAAGTATCATCGTATTCTGCCAATAATTTTACGTCAGATAAGAAGTTCCCATTATACGTTTCCTTGAAGTTTTCGCGATGTCCTCTGAATGCCACTGCATTTTTAGCTAGTTTGAGCGTTATTTTTATGACACGCTCTAAAACTTTGCGCCAGAAGCTGTGTTCTTTCCGCATCTGGTCTTGCAGATCTTGATCGAGACTTTTGTTCGACAAACAAATTTCTTTGGCGTAACAAGCTTCCGTGTGTGTCGAATTGCCTTCGTGATCTTTGATTTTCTGCGATAAGTTCTGCCAATCGTTTATTCCGTGCATCCATCTCGATTTGTTAAGGGTTCGCGAGAACACCAACAAGCTTCACAGTAGACCATATCTATCTTTGGAGAATAGCATAGCCACGACCGTTCAATTTTAAGACCAGATTTGTTCACCGTAGTGTAATAGGAATTCGAAAAAGAACGGTTTTTCTGATTCTTT
>JAPYZC010001750.1:0-20594 GCA_030522665.1 Ichneumoninae sp. A BG-2022a | reverse complement strand
TCAAGTACAAAAAGTACTTGATACTTCAAGTACAAAAAGTACTTGATACTTCAAGTACAAAAAGTACTTGATACTTCAAGTACAAAAAGTACTTGATACCTCAAGTACTTGTGATACTTTGCACATTGCACTGCAAGTATTGTTTGTACTTTGCCCAGCTCTGATTCATATCGGTGCATGTAAAAAATTATTTGTTATTACTTAACAATTTTGTATTTGAGTGCGTTGTTGCTTGGATGAACAATACTTCCAATCGGAAACACAATGTTCTTACGAAAAAAAAAGAATATTGGACATTTCTTGGAAGCAAAACCGGAACATCGTTATCTCCCTTTTTTGATGTTCTACTTAAGTATATTATTTTAAGTCTTCAAATTTCCACAATCCGAACTACGCTTGACCCCAATTCAGATAATCGAGGTTCTACCGTATTTTACAAATCCATTTAATCCATTTTATCGGTTTTTTTTCCTATCTGTTTCAGAAACGCGAGTCTCCAATTATTCGGCGCTATAGTTCCGAGACTCGTCGGTCAGTGCAGCGCGAGGGAATTGGATTACGGAACAGGGAATTCCGTCGATCACTTCGTGACGCATTTTCCGATTCTCGCCAACAGTGTCCTAACGCAGTTGGAGTCGTTAGCTTCCTCGATCGATGAAAAGAACAATCTACCCTGCGAAAATTTGCACATCGTCAGCAACGTCGTGTCGATCTTGACGCTGTTCGCAAAGATGTCGACGGGTGGTTGCGAACTCGTCGATTACTCGTCGGAGAACTACATTTCTAGGGCCAAGCGCGCTTTCGTCATCTTCTTCGGACATCCGGTTTTCCACGTTCGAGTGTTAGCCAGCAAAGCCTACGCGGCTTTCGTCGCTCTGCCGGATATTCCGCGAGTCCTGGCGACGATGAAACTCGAGATCGTCGACGACAGGAGCAACAATTACCAGCACGGACAATTGTGCTCGCAGATATATCTCGGCCGGAAGCTGGAACACGAGATGCAATGCACGAGCGAAACGTTCTTCGTCCGCAGGCACAAAATTGACGAAGCAGTACTGAAGAGAGGTCTCGAAGTGCAGTTGCGAAGATTCAACTGTATCCTGACTCATCGTCTCGACTGCGACGAGCGACGCTTTTGCTACACGGTCCACTCGACGTTGATGAGATGCCTGATGGAGAGTCGCGCTTTCCTCTCCTCCTTCGACCTGTGGCCCGAAGTAGACAATACCGTCGTAGAAAATTTTAGCGGCTCCCCAACACGACCGGGAGTCGCGGAATTCATGAAAAATTTAGAAACCTTTCGCGATCGGTACAACGGCGATGCAAGCAGCGCCGCGCTCGAACTCGAAGCTCGCCGGTGTAAGAACGATTCGACAAAGCTGGAGGATGATAGCTCGTTGCTCTCGAGGATACGCGAGGTATCGGAGAAGTTGCGCGATGACGACGTGGACGCGAAAGGATCGGTCATGGATTCCATTCCGCGTCTCGTTGAGGATTCGATTTGCGGAAGCGATCGCCGATTTATCTTCGATCCTCGGTCCGAATACTCGAAGCTGTGGATCGAAGTGATAATCGCAATGTTGACGGACGACGATCCGGAACTCAGAGAGTCTGTGGCAAAGACGCTGCATCCAGTAACGCGCTGCATCGCCGGTGGAGCCGACCGGCCTCTTTGCGCCAGAGCGATTTGTCACAAGATCTTGAATAAATTGTCGCTGATGTGCATCGAAGATCCTTCGGAGACGATGAAGGACAGTGTACTAGAGATCTTTCGACGTCTGACCAATGCGATAAAAATAAACGAAGCAACCGATGGCCTCAAGAGTCCGTTCAATCAGGACGAGAGTTTTCATCGAGACTACGCTTCATTGCTCAATATCCTGTTTTATTGCGTTAGAACGTTGATGGAAAGAAATTCGCAAACGGAGATCGGCAGCGTCGACAGTATCGAGATGCAACAGATCAATGGTATAATTTACGCGAACGGAATCGAGAGCGAGGCTGTCGGGATCGATTCGACAGATTTGAGAACGATCCTACAATTAAGTACGTCGGATTATCTATCGTATAAGAAACGCTCTTTAATGAGGACGATCGACGAGCGTCGATCCACGAGAGGTCACGAACTAATCGGAGACAGCAATTCGCCTTAATTATATATTACTTACAAGTAATTTATTTTTTATTTTTATTTTTTTTTAATTAACTGAGTAAATTGCTCCGAACGAACTTAGACTAAGAGTCTTATTAATTAGAACAGAAAAATGATTCATTTATACAGTTAATGAGACACACACATGAGCGAAAATCGTTCGTACTCTCCGGTGCGATTATTATGTTGTTTTTTTTCTTTTTTTGACAATCTATATCAGCTTTGATTAGAAAAAATACAAAGATTTATTTTTTTTGTTTTTCTACGTATAATCGCAACGGTGATGAACGTTCAAATTCTCACGACTCTTCCCCAGACATGTACATTTGTACAGAACCATCGAATACGACATGCGTGTCTCGCAGGCACTACAGCTTAAAATTTCATATTTACAACTATATTTCTTGTTATTTTTACTGTGTGTTTGTGTGTGGTGTATGTGTATGTGTGTGTGTGTATAGCCAAGGGGCAAGCTTGGTAATCGATTATCAGTAAAGTTAGAAGATGTTTTGCCTGCAAGCAAAATTATTCTATAGATATTTTTTTTAATCAATGTAATACTAATTTACTTTGCTATCATCGAATAAATTTATCTACTTAGTCTGTTTCGATATTTTTGTTATCGTCGTGTATCATCGTTTTTTATTATTATTATTATTTAATTTTTCTTAATGTCTCGACACGATTCCGAGTCTCCTTTTTCTTCTATGTGCAAATTAACGGAAGCATCCTCCATGAGAATAAATAATAAAAAGTAAATGTCATACGTACTAAATATGTAATACAAGATCAATCGAATAATTTACATTATTGTACGGCGAATGAAATGTCTGAGTCTCGATATCGAGTTTTTTTTTTTCGTTTACTCGATACATTGCGACCGTTTACAGAAAACGTTCGTAATGCAATCAGTCCTTTTGCTCAATATAACGCGATAACACACAAAATCCTTTTTTTTGTCTTCATTGTATTGCATTATTTTTCGATATGAAAGAGAGGCGTACCTCGGAAACTCAGTTTTTTTTTCTTTTTTTCACACTTCAGACGCGAATGTATGCTCGTTACTATAGCTAGTGGCTTTATAATCGATAAAGTCTACACAGACAACATGTACACGCGATTTAAACCTAAAAATCGTACATCTATATATAAATATATATGTCTTCTCGTTCATTTATATGTATTCAATTTATGTCTACATATATATAATATATACTATATAAAACGCAGCATCTCGCGGAAAGAAAGTAATTCAATAACCTGCAACTTTCGGATATGATAGGGAAAAATGTATACTCAGCCGATCGAACGTTACTGTTGTATTACTCTTTAGATTTATTCTTCATTAAGTTTCATTCGTATCTCGACCATAGAAATTATCCTACGAACTATGGAAAAGCTCGAATTTATAACACTTTCGGTTAGAACATCTCTCTCTCTCTCTCTCATCGTTCATTCAGGACTGACACGGGTCGATTTAAACAATATATACTTCGATCTGACGGCACACACACGCAATTTTAACGTAAACAAAAAATCTTGATATTTTGTTTGAACTTGGAACAAAAGAGTTTGAGTTCACTGTCACGGATTATCGTAATCGAGCGACGACTTAGAAATTTCAGTCGTCGAAAGGGGTTTCTATGCATTGATGATTTTTTCTTTAATACGAAAATATAAGAAATTATGAAGTATGAGGTGTACGACTCTTAGAAAAAATCTCAACCGGTATTTCTTTTCTCATTGTCAGATAGCGTAAAAATCTATTAGATGCAACATTTGCCGCTTGAATATTCGAGCGGCCGTGTTTCTGCAATTGTCTCAAACGTGCAGAAAAACGTAACAATCATAGTAGCGTGCAATTTTTGTTTTTTTTTTTTGTTTTTTCGATGATAGAGTAGTGATGATAGAGTATAATACTATTATTGAAATATTATATCTTGGCGACTGTTCGATCTCTTTGCAAATCCATTAATTTCTCCCCTACTGATTGCTCTTCTCGTTACTTCCTTTTTATACATCCCGACTATCCAATTGTATTGAAACAAAACAACAACAAAAAAAAAAGTTTTTGCAATACTCCGTTCGTCAACGACACCGTTGATCGACGAGTCACGATTGAAAAATCTCGGCGTCTCGATCCTCCTGATTTCTCTCCTATCTCACAATAATATTATCTCCCTAGTTACTATAAACATTAATTTAATTTACGGTAAAAATTTTTTATCTCGACGGCCTAACTTTTTTTTAGTGTTTCGCGCTTATCAAGACTGTGCTTGTCTGTTATTTTGCCGCTTGACCGACACCGACTGATGATTTTGTCGTTCTCTGCGACGTTTCCGCGTTTTCGTTGTTCGCCGGAGGATCAACGTCCATCTAAAAATATATAAAAAAAAAAAGTTTCAGCAATGCAATAAAAAAAAAACCATTGTTCATAAATTTTGCAATAAATCCGATGCTTACCTTTTCTTCCTTCTCGTCATCGACTAGAATGGGGCCGTTCTCAGCCTCGTATTCTTTGAGAACCGCGTCAAGATTGTACCTTCTTCGATAATTTACGAAAAACGAACGTAGGTGAGCCTCGGTTTTCGTACCGATAACGTCGGCGATGGCGGAAAAGTCTTTGCCGTATTTTCGAACGCCCTGAACCGCAAGGAGGAGCTCGTCGCTGGTCCAACGGGCGTTTATGCGACTGGACACTTCCGGTGGACGCAAGTCGTCGATTCCATCGACGGTTTTTCGCTTGAGCGCGCTCACTTGTTGCTTGTTCGACTGTATCTATTTTTTTTTAACATTAATCATTCGTCAGAAGTCGTACTTGCGTTGTAATTGAAATTGGTAGTAAATAAAGAAACGTGCATATTATTATCGCGATGAAAGTTCTTGGTGCTTTGCATTGTGTCGTACATAAGTTCGGTATGAACTTTGTATTAAGCATATAAAAATGTATCCACACGATTATTATTGTACTTTGCTTATTTTTTTTCTCTGTGGGTATATTCAGTTCAATAACGTACTTGTCGCTTGAGGCTAACAATTTCGGTGTCGATAGCTTGGAGACTGTTGTTCGCCTGGCTCGGCTGGCCAGCCAACGCCGCCAGATCGTCGTGATTTACTACCAGTCCACGCGGCGGTTTTCGTTTGTTCGAACGACCGGGCATCGAACTCAGTGGCCTAGCGACACCCGTACGCCTAAACCATTGATACACTTTATACTCTCTCAATCTCTTCGATAATCACATGTTTTTCTTTTCATTCGTTTGTTTCCTGTTTTTTTTTTGTCTCGCGAGAGTTCGTACAGACCGACAAATAGAAAGAAAATAAAATACACTTCTATTGAAAATTCTCAAACACCCCGGTCCGAATTCCCATACTATTATTTCCTAAAGATGCGAGCTACGAGAATCCCGTATGAATTGGGAATTTTCGATAGACACGAGAATATCTATCGCCTGTATGAACATCCTCGGAAACACCTGTTTCGTTTATCTTTCCTCCATCGAACGTCGGAACGAAAGTTTTGATGACGAAAAAAAAAAAAATAAAGAAAAGGAAAGGTAAAAAATTCGTAATTAATTATTTTTCACTTGAATCCACTGACCTCCAGTGCAGATAGCAGCTATGACACGCGTGTCCTTTCGGCGTCGCACGAACACTATGACAAGCAACGCCGCAGTTGCTACAAGACCCCTACAACACACAATGCCCTTTTTAGATAATAGGAAAATCTTTCGTCAACTACAACCCTTTCCCCTTACTACACGTTAAAACTAACTAGATGAACCGCTCAATGTTTTACGATTTTCTTTTTTTTTTTTTGCGGGCAATATGAATATTATTGTACATATTGTAAATTAATTTTCGACACCAAACAGAGGATTTTAGTTCTTTTTTGGAACAACTTGTGATGACAAATTGATTGAATGGATGATGAATATTTATAGTTTGAATTATACGATTGAGCAACTAGGGGAGAGAAGTATTTGGAAGAAAAATGATAACACCCAGAATTCAAGGGATGAGATATCTATCAGGGCGGAACGGTGCGATCGATAAAAAACAAAGTACATGTAGCAAAAAAAAAGAAAAAAAAAAGTGGCAAGCAATCTAGCTTTGCATATGTGGGGTAAGGTTTAGGCTGAGTACCTGAACCTGGGGGACGTTTTCCGAGTCGGACGAGGCTTTGGCGTCGGTGCCTTGGTTTCCTGGTACAGCTTGGTTTTTTCCACGACGTATTCCGCGATGGATCGTCCATTTCTGGAACGTTCCACATCCACGTTCATATACAATCTCTCACTCCGCACACTCACGGTGTACTAATTTCCTTAAACTTATCGGATCGTCGTTGCTTTTTTTTATTTATCTGACCATTCGCTCGTCTCTATTCAGCGATCAAAGGCACTCGGTCACGGATATCTCGCGACTCCGAACGACGCACGGATATGCAAACTCGCATTATACTCAACGTTAAATTTGAATTTCGCTTCGTCCTTTCGTTTTTTTTTCTCAACACTCTTCACTTGACGATCGTTAACGTGTGGATACATGTTTATACATATGATAATTATTCCACGATGCAAATGAGTTATCGGAAAGAGAGAAAATAATCGCGCAACGATCGGCTCAGATACGCGATTTAATTCATATATATATTTTTTTTTTCTTCAATTTTATGATCGACGATTATATTGATCGTCGCAGGCGCAGGCATCTGAGCCGACGCTCCAACGAAGGGCAGCCGTAAACGAATCTCGTAGAATAAATTGGCTCATAGGCGTTTGGGTTAAAACCAACGCAATAAAAAAAAAGTGCATGCATCTATTGACGATTGGAGTCGATGGCAAAGAAAAAACGTATAAATTTTAGATTTTGCGAATATTAGCTTACTTTTTCTTCCGACTCGCTGTCGGTGTTGGAACCTAACTCGCTGCCGTTCTCGCTTCCGTTTTCGCCCTCCTTGCCGCCGCTCGTAAGCTTTCTCGCTTGTCTGTCCATAAGCGACGTCCGGGTTCTCGTTTTCTTCCAACTGTAGTAATATTTTACGAGACTCGCGATCGACTTGTCGGGCAACTGGATAAACGAATTGAAAAAAAAAATTATTGTGGGTGTAATTTTTTTTATACGTCAAAGAATTAATAAAAATCAATAATTACTAACCGTAATTACTAATTACTAACCGTAATTACTAATTACTAACAGTAATTAGTAACGGTCGTTAGTAATTACTAATTATTGACAGTAATTATCAATTACTAACAGTAATTGCTGATTACTAACACTAATTACTAATTATTGACAGTAATTATTAATTCCTAACAATAATTACTAATTATCGACAGTAATGACTAATTGCAGAAAATAATTACAAATTACTGATCCTAATTAATTACTTTTAGGCAGAAATTAATCATTACTAACAGTTAATAGCTAATATTAATTATTTCGTAATTAGCTAGGGGAAGTACTTTTGGAACTTACCATTTGTCTTATTCTGTGAAAACTTTTACCATGAAATTGGAACGCCTGCTCAAAGAGGACCTTATCCTCGACCGTCCACTCGTCGGGAAAGGGTGTGAAGTTGGCCAAGTCCAGTACTGCTCGCTCCAAATTGTGCTTGTGCCAGAAGAGCATACCCAATGCCTGCTCGCCGTTGTAACCATATTTCTCCTTTGCTAGTATAATGTATTCGTCCACTGCAATATAAACAGTCGTAAAATCTATTTCATCCTCGATCTGAATATGATACTAGTTGTCTCGGGATATTACATTTCTGATCAGGTATGTCAACGGTCGGCGACCATACCAGGAGAGCTCTGTCTGCTACCTGGTCCATTCGACGTTCTGAAAATATATATATGGATATGGTAGAGGCAATTTTTTTTTTTTTTTTTCCAAAGAGTCGTTCTAGTCGCAAAGCGAAGTTGGAGCTTAAACTTACCACCGACGGGTATCAGATCCGGCACAAGTACCTGATAATCGCGTCCGACACGAATTTTTTCCGCTGGAACTTTGGAAATATTTGCTCTATTAATTTGTATGACTAAATGAGTATTAATTTTTTTTAAATATAAATTTTCATATATATAGTTAAATTTTTTTTTGTATACGACGAGAAAAGGATGATACTTTATTGGATTATGTTTCAAACATTCGTGTCGATGAAGAATCGACTAACCCAAGGACTTGAGGGCAAAAAAAACCATACGCGTTATATGTGTATTTCGGTTTTGAAAGAAAAAAAATCGGGGCG
The DNA here is from genome assembly GCA_030522665.1 of Ichneumoninae sp. A BG-2022a. Classification (NCBI taxonomy): domain Eukaryota; kingdom Metazoa; phylum Arthropoda; class Insecta; order Hymenoptera; family Ichneumonidae; species Ichneumoninae sp. A BG-2022a. The sequence goes on along the minus strand of JAPYZC010001750.1, from coordinate 12,192 downwards.
CGCGGTTTGAAGGTGCGAATGATATTTTTACAATCGATCGTTAAACTGAAAAGTCGACAGTGAGCAAAGTGGTGCGCCGATCGAGAATACGCGATTTACGTTAATAAGATAATATTGTTAATTCAGCGCTGTTTGTTAAGAATTTTCAATGAATTTTTCGAAACAACACTCACCACCGTCTTCCTCGCTGGAGGACTCCGTCTGTCCATTGGGGCTGGGGCCTCTCGATCTACGACCGTTTCTAACGTTCTCCGAATTTCTCTCGGCCAAAACCATTTTTTTCACGATTGCCAGACACTTCACGTGTCGGACAAGCACTAATTCAACGATACTCGGGAGCTACGACACGCTGAAAAATTGTTAATACAAACCGCACCTTGTGTAGCGTACGAACTGTCCCGCAGACTCTGGCGATGCGCTTCGTGCTTCGTGCGACCGTAGCGAAAGTAAAGATGGCCGAACTTTACGGGCTCTGTGATTGGTCAAGAGCGACGATTCAGTAAAAATGGCCATTCCTAATATAATTTTTTGTGTACATTCGAAAATGATGCTATTACTATCGTTTCATTAATATTCACACCCCCATGGGGTACCACAAGATATCCTCGTTGACCGAGGCATCGGTATTATGTTTTTTGGCTCATAGTTTCGATCGATTCGAAATTTTCGATCTGGCGATGCTCGCGACGATCGTGGATCTCTCAGATTTCGCCGTTTACCTGGCTGCACATATTTAGGGATTAGCATAGAAGCTGTACATGCCCTCGGCGTAAAGCTCCCGGACAAAGTTCTATGGTTGTCTATTCTAGCTTAGGAAATTCCATTAATAGTGGAGACGAAAGTTTATCGGTTCGGCGTGTTGGCCAGCTGCGCCAGTCGCATCCACCTGGCTTTAAACATTGGCGGATGGATTGCGATGCGTATTATATACTGTGATAAGAGAAAATTGTATAGATACTCGTAAAATCGATGAACTCGGGGTGAAACGCAGTTCATTGAAAGCAACGTATAATGTAGACATAATAAGTACGCAATATACATGTTCAATCGTATGCATTATGCGGAAATAGTTTATTAATGGCGTATTTACAATACAATGTAATAAAAGTAATGATAATAAGTAGTACAGTTTACGATTGGTTAATTACGAGAGTCACGTGATTTATTAAATTCCGAAGTCTCGACCCTTAAACCATTTTTTTTTCCCCTAGAAAATGCGTAAACGAAAATCGTTATAAAAATGATAGTTTGTCCTCAATGAACATCGAGGAAAATATTAAGAAAGAGAGGGAAAAAACGATTCTGCAGAAGTAAACGATTTCCGTAGCTACTAGTATTGAGAAGAAGTCTCGATAGATCTATCCATTGCTCGTCACCCGATACATTGATATTTCGGTGACGTCACGAGCTACGGTCGCACGAAGTTCACTCGAGAATCTCTCGACTGATATCGCACGGAAATTATTATACTGAATATAACTATTAAAATTCTAACGTTTTACCAAAAAATTATCTTACAAATAATCGAACAGAGTGTGCATAGACAAGTCGATAATATTATTTATCGAATACTCTGGGATATTCGTAATAACCTCAATCGTCATGGTTTTTCGTTCGACCACCAAACGGCGACACTGTACGGTAATCGCAGTCGCTGATGGACTTTGTCGTGGCAGGGACTTTCGTCATCGGTTTTAATGTAAATATCAATAATCATCCGTTATTACGCCGACAATAAATAATATTAAAATAATAATAAAAATTTATTCGACTCTTCGGTAGTGTATTTTTCGGTCGACAGAGCGTATTTTACGCTTGTTTCCTTGTTCGGTAATAACCAACAAAAAACCCCCCTTTCCGCTGCACGTACTATTTTGTTCCTCGCGATATCACTGATCCCGATTTCTTTTTTCTCTCCCTCTCCCTCTCTCTCTCTCTTTCTCTTCAATGATATCTCGTCAAAGTGCGGATAAGTATATTTCACGAGACGCGGCAGTGTCACTGATTGTTTCGGCGTGACGAGTGTTCGGTTCTCTCGGCTGAGATAAAGCGAGCGCATACTAATCGGAAAATAAAATTTACGTCCATCGATATTAATTTTTTCGAATAAAACAACACGAATTATTCACACCCGCTCGTTCGGGAACGTGTACGTGCCGTTTGTAATTCGTACATTTTTGCTTACACGTGTATTGTTGTGCGAATCTTGTTCGGTTTAATAATAGACACTCGCGGAAAATTTGTCTTCCCCCAGTACAATTCGTCTCTCCTCGCCTTGATACGTTCGACGGACGGATTAACATATGAGTTTATAAATCCGCTATCGCAGGTGCATTTTTATTCGGCGCACGGTGATAATCTCGCGTGACACACGTTTCTGCGAATTCGTGATTTTTGGAGCAACAGAAAAAAGAAATTCGGAAACTCAATTTAACGAGCGGCGAAACGTCTCGGCAGATATTTTTTATGGGATCTATTTTAATATTTTTATATAAATTCACATTTTGATAAGCACGCTCAACTTTTTTTTCTTTTTTTTTTTGCATGACGCTTATATGATAAATTAGATAACTCAGCGACGGAAACGAGAGTGGAAGAATGAACGTTGTTTTTTTTTTTTTTAGAATAGTCCTTTGTTACTAGTGTTATCATACAACTGTCTACGTAACTAATTATATATTTTCCTATCATGATAGATGATCGTGTGAAAAATAATAGTTTTGACTCGGAGCTACCTTGGCCATAGGCATCTAATAGACCATCCTTCGATACATAAAAAAGAAACAAAACTCAATCAAACATCATTAGAAAAAAATGAGGAGGGTTGTGGCATTGGTCAGTGGTGGCAAGGACTCTTGTTTCAACATGATGCAATGCGTAGCCGCGGGTCACGATATCGTGGCCCTGGCAAACTTGTACCCTGTTGGGAAGGGTAAAGAAAACATCAGTCTCTCATCTAACTGTAACTTTCTGCATAGATCTATTTTTCTTTCCTCCAGAAAAAGATTTGTCATATTTTTGTGTAATACTCAATCTTTTTATAATACCGTTCTAGATGAGCTAGACTCGTTCATGTACCAAACTGTGGGCCACATGGGCGTCGAATACATTGGCAAAGCAATGGGATTGCCGTTGTACAGAGAGCCCACTTTCGGTAGATCCAGTATGAGAGAAAAAAACTATTTGCCCACAGCAGACGACGAAGTCGAAGATCTCTACAGACTCCTGGCAAAAGTCAAGGTAATGAGAAAAAAAAAAAAAAAAAAAATCTATACATTCGTCAACATTCACATTGTATTTTTGACTTACTTATGCAATTGTTTCAGGAAAAAGAGAACATAGATGCGGTCGCGTCGGGTGCTATTCTCAGCGACTATCAGCGAATTCGCGTCGAAAATGTGTAATTGCAAAAAAAATTAATCGTCAATGCCGATTAGTAAATTAGTTAAAGAGAAAAAAAAAAAAAAAAATTGAAATTGGAAACGGGAGGTACCGAGGACAATAATTAATTGCAGATGCAGCAGGCTAGGCCTTGTATCTCTGGCGTATCTCTGGCGACGAGATCAAGACGAATTGTTGAAGGAAATGATCGAGTGTTCGGTAAACGCAGTTTTGATTAAAGTGGCCGCTCAAGGCTTGGAGCCCAAGCACTTGGGTAAATCCATTTCCGAAATGCAACATCACCTCGGCATTATAGTGAGTAAAAACGTCAGTGTGATTAATATTACGATACTAGTATGTCCTCTCCGACCCCGCAGACCGCCGGTGTAAACCGGGAAGAAAACGTTTGCGCGCACCTCAATTGGATTCCATCCAATAACTTAAGCCCACGAGTTTCGGCCGCTTGTATCCAAATTTTCGCGCGGTTATTTTGGGAGATGCGCTATCAGCGATGTTCTTGTTAAAAAACATTTAACATCGTCGTTTGTAGAAGTACACGAAAACCGAATGATATTTTTGGAAGCATCGATGACGTATGAACGAGAGATATCCTCGGGAGACGAGGCTCGTTTAGTTCTATTGACTCGATAGTAGAAAAAAATATATACAAAAATATTTTTATTTATTTTATTTTTGAAATTAGTAATGAAAAGTTTATCGGGAAGTTGGCATATTACAAAATCCAATCGTGAGAGCGCGTGTTAAATGAATGAAAAAAAGATATATATACCAATCACGAGTAGGTCAAAAAATAAGATCCGTATTGAGATTAACGTGGCTCGGACGGTTCGACAAAGTCCGAGATTGCCAGGGGGTTATCACCGGGTCATTCGTTTTATCTACAGAGCGACATGTACGGGGTGAACGTGTGCGGAGAGGGAGGGGAATATGAAACTTTTACTTTAGACTGCCCGCTCTTCGCTAAAAGCATCATAATGTAAGTTCTACGAGTTTGTACGATAATAATTCGAATATTTATTATGTGACGAATCCTACAGCAAACACACGTATCTGATGCTCAATGAGATGCGCAGTTGTTTTATTGTTTTTTTATGTTATTGTCATCGTTTTTTTAGTGACGAGTACGAGAGCGTCGTGTCGAACGATAAGATTGCGCCGGTAGGATACCTCAATTTCAAGAAGATACATTTGCAAGACAAGAACGTAAGTTTTACGGAGTTCTGATCAGAGGTCGCTGGTACGATAACGAATACTAGGCGCATGATTTATCGTACATCGAAATCTGTGTTCACAGAATGGCATAGAGAAGTTATCTCTTCAAGAGAGACTCAAGACCGTACCGATAAAGGGCCCGTACGATTATATCTCTGAAATCGTCGATCCGGAACTCCAGGACGGCTGTAATCTCTCGGACGACGAGAATGACGATCGTGAGAGCGCCAATAAAAGCTTGAAAACATCGAATTCCGGTAATTAAAAAAAGCGTGCAAAGCGATTTGCACACGACTTCCTCATGTTTTGCGATTTTGCGCATAACTTCATCTATGATAAATTCCGTTGTTCAATGGATTAAAACACAGTTTTCAGAAAAAAATTAATACAATGCAGGAACATTATGAGAAAGCGATATGGAAATTTTAATTTTCGGCTTTTTTAAATTGTATTTTTGAGTAGCAAGTATCGAAAAACCATGTGCAAATTATTTTGCACCTTTTTTCGTAATGCGTAAAAATGTCTATCTTTCTTGAAATTAAAAAGTCAAAATTTACACCAGATGTTATTATAAGAATCGCAAACTGAAATTGCGGATTTCGTCGTTTGAAGGCAATTTTTAATCTATTCTTCACCACTGATTGCGAAACTATAACTCATTATACACTTTGCGTGATATTTGATTCAGAATCTCGCGTCAGGCGTAAAGAAACAAATTTTTCAAAAATCAACATTTTCAAAATTCTATAAAATTCAAACGTTTGGATCGATTTTTGCAAAATTTAATACAAAACATCGTACGGTGTTAGTCCATTCCTGTGCAAAATTTAAACTCGGATAGATTTTCAAATTCAATACGAAAGGCCTTTGATCAAAACATTATAATTGTGTGCAGTTTTAGCTCAAATTTACACAAGTTACAGATACCACAACCATTTTTCAAAAAATTCAAAATCGCCTACAATCTCCAATTCAACCTCAAGGTGCATAAACATTGCACTGAATGAAGAGACACGACCACTGCACTAGAGTACCAATTTGCAACTGGCCGTTTCAAACGATTTCCGAGTTATAGTCGATTTAAACGATGCAAGTCTGTCAAATACATACACATATATACATACATCGGGCTGCCAGCTAAAAATCTCATGTTTTGAAGTTTCAAATTATTTTAAGTACTCTGACACTAAATATCGATTTTTTTTTGTAACGAAAACATCTTCCTTTAGGAGGAAGCAAAAAATTACCATGGACTTAAATAGTTGGCGTTTCTCTTCCTACATAACGAATACATTTTTAATTCAAGGTCCCTTCAATCCTCCGAGTCCGATGGAGGTCAAGTACGACGATGCGGACTATCCGGACGTTCCCATGTCGAATAAGAACAAGTCTGGCTGGTACTGGTTCGGCGGCATAGCCGGTCACAATCCGGACTCGAAACTCGCCATGGAGGAGGCTCTCGATAAATTAAGCAGTAGGTAAAATTTGCTTCGTTATTTACTTGATTTATATCGGTATCTTGGTTCTTCGCGTCTCAAACTTCAAATCCCGACCTCCAACACGACGGATAACAATTAAAACTTTTATTTTTATTTCAATTTTTCTTTTCGTTTCTCTACAGATCTCGTTAAGAAGGAAAATCTTCAGATGTCGAACCTAGTCGGGATGACGCTGTACGTAAAAGACTTGTCGAAATACGCGTCGATAAACGAGGTTTACGTATCGAGGCTGGGACACCCGAATCCTCCGGTGCGAATGTGCATCGAGTGTCCGCTCAACGTTCACGTTGTCCTCGACGCTGTGGCGTACAAGGAGATCAGTGCCGGTGAGGGTGGGAAAGTAGTAAAGAGGCACACGATGCACGTGCAGAGCATAAGCAATTGGTCGCCGGCGAGCATCGGTCCTTACTCCCAAGCTGTTCGGGTAAGAACATTTCTACGAGTTTTCTGACAAAATTTCAAAAATAATAAAAATCGTTATTTACATCCGATTTGATTTTTCAACCAGGTCGGCCACATAATCGCGGTCGCCGGGCAGATACCCTTCGTTCCCGGCAACATGACTCTTCTAGATCTGAACATCAAGAGGCAATGTCGTTTAACGCTGCGACACATAAACCGCGTTGTCAACGCCATGGACTCCAACACTCAGCTCAGAGATATCGTCCAGGGTATATGTTTCCTAACGCATCCGAGTTACATACCGGAAGCTCGTAAAGAATGGGAGAAGCGCACGAACAACGCTATCGTCGATTATGTGTGCGTGCCGGGTCTTCCCCGTGGAGCCCAGGTCGAATGGTGCGTCTGGGCCCACAGAGATAACAATAGATTTGAGTGTGAGTAATTTTAAAAAAACGCTTGCGATATGGAAAACACACTAAGATAAAAGTACGAGTGGCCGCAGACCTAAGAGCGAAGTCCCAGTTCCTGTACATGAATGAAAACTCGTATTCGCGTCTCTCTTGCACGCATGCTTTGCGCGGCCACTGGGACGTTTACCTTACCGACATTTAAAAAAAACATTGATTTGTTTTTTATTTATAAAGACGAAGAGACTGGAAAATGCGTGGGTAACTTCAAAGTGGCTATAAGGAGGAGATGGAACTACGAGAACGACGTCTCGGCCATCGTGTGTTATCTATCGACGGGTGAGTTATTAATTAATCATAGCATGATACAATTTTTCTCAGATCTGTTAATGATTTTTTGTTTTTGTTTTTTTGCTTTTTTTCAATTACAAGCAGGTTCGTCGAATTCTACTGGGAATTTGGCGACCGAGACGACGCTCACGCCGCCGGAGCTGACGGCTGCCGAACTGACCGAGGCCTTCGAGTACCTGATAGCAAAACTAACGAAGGAATCGCGCACAGCGAATCCGACATGTAGCTTGAAAATTTTTTACAAAGTCGGTAGTTCACCGAGTCCGAGTTTCATCCAGGGTGTACTCGACAGCTTCTCTACTCGTAATCTTGTAACGACTATCATACCGACGACGCATCTGCATAATTTCAGTACATTTTTGTCGGTTTGCGGTATCAGGCACGAGTAAATCGCGCCTGCGATTACCGCACAAGCGCGGATTAAATCGCACAGGGGTCAATTACATATGAACGAAACGAGAGAGGAAAGAGAGAGAGAAAGATAAGAAAAAAAACAAACAAATGAAAACACTATAATTAAGATAGAGGAATAAAATAAGGCGAAAACGTTGAAAAACAAAAGTAAAACATAACTATATAAATCATAATAAAACGTCCGCGACTGCACTGGAAGAGTGCGGAACGGCGATAACAGGAACGATCGCGAACGACCTATCTTTAAAAAAAAAATCACGAATTCATTGTTGCAGCGAATTCGCGAATAAATTGAGCTATCGCGAGAGAAAAAAAGGAAACTCAATTAAAGTCACAAAAACCCCGGTGCTTTGTGCAATAAGCTTGTAACTACAGCTCGTTCGAGTACCGAACCAACAAACTCACGACGGAACCGCCGACGTCCGGCTTCCGTTCGCGCGAATGTTGCAATTTTGTTCCTGCATCCTCCCGCTGCTCTAAACTCGCCTCCGTCACACAATCTATCTCGCAGAATTGGCTGCCCGGCTGGTGTACGGTGGATTTTTTTTCCATACGAAATAACAACGTCGTGGTGTATCCAAGTAAAAAAAAATATGAATGTTACTTTGGCTACGTTACGTTTTCGGCTAGTCAAGCGGGCTCGAGAAATTACAATAATTTTTGTTAGTTTTTTTTCGTAATCGCTCGAACTTGTCCCGTATTTTTTCTAGTGTTAAGAGTACTCTTACGATGGATTAATGCCGCGGGGGATAATCCGTACGTGTAAATTTGTATCTTGTTCGTAAAAACTAAACTCGTCGTCGATGCCTCGTTCCTTTGCTCAAGGTGTTTCTTATTTTCTATTATATATATATGTATCGGTGTTTCGCGCGAGTTAAAACACACATACACACACATACAAAAACACAGACACGGAGTGTTGAGAATGTGTGCGAAGTACTATTTATCTGGAGGAAAGATATTTTTTCGAGTGAACGCTGCTCTCGATGAAATTGTTTTTATTATCCCATAATAGAGCTCGAATTGTAAATCGTCAGATGGGTGGGATTATCGAACTGTTATGCCGATATACGATGTCGAGATTTTAGATTTAAACTGCAAGACTCTTTTCAATTTAATTTTGTTGCTGATGTTTTCTCGAGGAAGGACATAAGATATATAAAAAAAAAACCCGCAAAAACGGTGGGAAAATAAGAGAGTGACACAAGGGAAAAGGAAAAAAAAACGAAAAAAAAAAAAAAAAAAAAAAAAAAAACGGAAACGACACATACTCAATGTTGTTCACGCTTCGATACGAGTCGAACTCTTCGTTAACGAGATTATTGCGTACTCTCTAAAAGAAAAAAAATCGTCATAGAAGAACGCGAAATCGTAATCTATATTGCTGAATCATTGTAGGCGACGAATATACGAAAAAAAGCGAAACTCGAAAGTTATTCCAGTAACGAATAATACTCTAGCTTGAACATGCGCGTCACTCGAGTGCACGCAAGTTCTACTTACAGCCAAGGGCTTAATAAAAAATATCGCAAAAACAAATCGGCAGGGCAATGAACTGGAAATATTGAAGTATAGAAACAAAACAAAAAGTGTTGACAAGTATTCGAGCGCGATCTAACTACACTCGGAAAACAAAACACTGATCCAAGAATTATTGCAAAAGAGAAATAAATAAAACGGTATATATTTTTAAGAAACGTCTTCGTCAATTCCACACCTCTCTTCATATTAGCTTTTTTCTTTTTTTAGTTGTCTATTCTTATTTATAGTCAATATTTTCCAGGTAGACTTACAGATAAAGTTCCTTACGGAGTAAAAAAGGAGACACGGTTACCGGAGTTCACGATATAATAATCCATACCCTCGTATCTATCTGCGAATCTCAGAAGCATTTAACAATAATGATTGATACGTTGATATATCGTCGCGACATTTTTTTTCGTTCCCGCAGAGGCAACTGCGATAATGTACAAAACAAGAAGAACTCTGATGACATTTAGTGGGATTGTTCATCGAAGATCAACGATGATAATACTGAATAAGCAACGCTTTACGTGCTAGTCAGATTGGAAAAAAATTAAATCGTAACAATTAGTTTTTTTTCCAGGGGCATAAACTAACAATTTTTCTATCCGCCTGGCACACAACTCGTTCATCCGTCAGATTCAACGATTCCAAAGAGAAAAAAATACACGCACAATCACATTCTTTTGTCGAACGTGTGATCAAAGTTACACGCGAGTAACTGATTTTTTTTTACAATACAAACAGCCTTTGACTCACAGATGGTACACATCGTACACATAATCCGCGCTCGTCTCAAATTACGTTCTAAAGACTTTGGATACCAAAGGTTTTACCATCTGCTGTCGACTGGGTTGGCAGAAGTCACACTGGTAATTTTTCCTGTCGATTGTCAGATCCTTGGTCTCCACACAGCCTGCGAAAAACATATTCGTCATGAGATTGGGGGTCAAAGTAAAAAAAAAACGAAACTTCATATCTTGTCTACACAATTATATTGGGATGCAAAGTTAATTACTTTTTTTCGTACGAAGAAATATACGATCACTGTCCGATGACTACGCACAGTTGAGCAATAAATAGTTTTGTCTAACAGGAACTAAGAAGAACGAGATATATGTTACTTAGCCGAGAAAGTTATTAAAAAATCTGTTATAATTATTCTAGAGCCTACCTCCCGATAGTCGAAGCGAAAGTCGATCGTGCAAACTACCGAAAACATGCAAAAAAAACAAAGCAAATACTGGAAAGAAAAAAACATAAAAAAGATAGGATGAAGATTAATGATGACTGTTATCAGTACCTAAGTGCAGATACTTGTCGCATGCGCTGCAATGCACTAGATTCGCTTCCAGGTCGAGTCGTGGGACAGTATGACAGCGACTGCAATGCGGGCAATAACGACCCTTCCGCCACAGCCTTGTTAACGATATAAACGATAAAGTTAGTGAAACGAAGCATCCGATTATACACGATTGACTTTTCTTTTCTTTTTTTGCTTCATTTCTTAATTGTCAGGAAACACAATCCATGTGTTCCTCAAGTTCATCCGTTTATATCGTTCGCTACATTCGAGATGAATTCGGAGCACATTTGAGATGTACCACACATGCGCTTTTATATCCTTTCCTTTCTTCCTTAATTCACACATTTCGGTCGCTGGCTGCATTCGAGATACATTCCAGAGAGAAATAAAAAATGTTCTCGGTAACGCCACTTCCAGTTTTAAAATCTCACTTTCCAAATCGGAAGTGGCGAATTTCCGGTATGACGTCACTTCCGGCCGAAAAATAAAATGTTCAAGCCGGCAGTAACATACCCATGACGTCACTCTCAGTTGAAAACTCCGATTTACAAACCGGAAGTGACGTCGTAACGAAATTTCTCTATTTTTTCGGCGTGACGTTACTTCCGTTGTAAAAGTGAGATTTTCAAACTGGAAGTGACGTTTCAGAGAACATATTTAATTTTTCTCTGGAATGCATCTCAAATTCAGCCAGTGACCGAAATGCGTGAATTACGGAAGAAAAGAAAGGGGGTAAAAGAGCATGTGTGATAATCTCAAATGTATTGGGAATTCATCTCGAATGTTGCCAACGACAGAAACGAATGATTTAAAGAACACTCGGAAACCAAGGGACGTCGATGCTCATTTCGAGTTAGAGATTGATTAGGAAAATTGTTAAGTATGGTGTTAGAGAAAAAAATCTGTACATTAGGAGGGTCGGATAGCTCGGTGAGGGAGCGTTTCCCCGTCATGTGGTGCAATTATGAATGGTTGGTGAACACTTAAATTCAGCCTCATCGATTATTTGTCAGCGAGTGCCCAGAAAGCCAAAACGAAGCCCCAAATCATTAATCAACGATTATGGTAAGTAGTGACGAGCGAGTCAATGGTGAGTGATAACATGAGCGGTTTTGGTTTTCTGGATCGTGTATCGATCGTTTCCGTTTTTTTCCCATAAGCCACTCTCGAGAGAACAAAAAGGCTGTACAGGTCGTTTGTGTTTTTATAATTTTTTTCTGCGACTTACTTGGAACAAGGAACACAGAGGGTGGAGACGTAGACCCGAGTGTTTTTGTCTCCTTTCTTGTACTCGTGTTGCCATTGAGCCACGCTATTCCTGTCGGAATTTGCACCGCCGGCTTCCCGGGAACCGCAACTTGCGCACACCGCGCACTCTTGACAATGCCATCTTCCTTGAGGCACTCTTCTAAGCCCGACACAGTAAATATGGTACCTGCAAGAGTATTGTGGAAAGAAGACTTACTATAGCGGTCTTTTCGTTTCGAGTATTACAATTTTCGAAAAGTTGTAACTTAATTTTTGAAAAGTTGTAACTTAGCTTTTGAAAAGTTGTAACTTAATTTTTGAAAAATACTAACTTAATTTTTGAAAAGTTGTAACTTAATTTTTGAAAAGTTGTAACTTAATTTTTGAAAAGTTGTAACTTAATTTTTGAAAAGTTGTAACTTAATTT
>JAPYZC010001749.1:0-27072 GCA_030522665.1 Ichneumoninae sp. A BG-2022a | reverse complement strand
AATCAACGATTACTTAAAAATCTGAAAAAATTCATACGTATTCAGAAAAATAAACGAATCATTTTCATTAAAAAAAAGTTTTGTTGCCGGGTAATTTGTAAACCAATTAATTTTTTGATGAATTTGTTAATAACATTTTGCAATTCTTATTATGCAAAATTAATCTTCTCAGTACCTTTCGTATACATGATTTTTTTCAGATTTTTACACCATCAAGGAGTACTTAAAATGTTCTCTTATTGTTGTCGAACTTATGCGAAGTCAGCGCGCAGCGAGACTCCCTCCTTAAATAACAATGACTGTCAGGCAATTATTTCATATTCGTGATAATTCAAATTATCGGAAGGCAACGGTTTCATAAATAATGCGCGAGTAGATTGTAACGCGGCGTGAATGTAGCGCGAGGTGGAGATCGTTACGGCGAAATGTATTGCAGTATAAATTGTGAAAAAAAACCGTTCGATAGCTTTTAATTGAATAAATTGTGGCAACAACGTATGATTAAAGGAAAGAAAGAGAATGTTTTCTCATTTAAATAAAAATTATCGTAAGGCAACGTTTTCATAAATAATGGGCGAGTAGATTGTAACGCGGCGTGGAAATACCGCGAGGTGGAGATTATTACGGTGTAATATATCGTGGCATTACATTGTAACAAAAATAAACAAAATAAAATAAACCTTTCGATAGCTTTTGATCGAATGAATTATGACAACGACGCATGATTTAAGACGACGTGAAACAACCTCAGTCGGTAACAAAAACTGTAATGAATGCCATTCGGAGATTGTGAAATTGCGCGAAAAAGCAAAGTATTAACTGATGCAAAATGCAATACCAAGTCCGATGATACTTCGCTTTTATCCCAAATGTGAATCATTCTTACGTGACATTAATGTGAAAAATTCAACTATCTCTCTTGTACTCACATGTCACGTGGTACATGTTTCAACTCGGTTTAAACATTTGCAGCATGCGTTTTTACAAGTTTCAAATACACCGGTTATTTACGAATACATTTTTCTGAATTCAATGACGTATCACCTGTGATACTTCATGCGAAAAGAAAAAAAAATGTTTCTCTCATTTTTATAAAAATTATCATAAGGTAAATTATACGTTTTCGCAAATAAGGCACGAGCAGATTCTAACACGCCCTAGAAGTAGATAGATAAATAGATACGGATTTATTGTACAGTGCGGAAAGCGGAGATCATTACGACAAAGTATATCGCGGTATAAATATTAAAATGAAAAATGAACCGTTCGATAGGTTTTAATTGCATGAATTATCGTAACGACGTATGATTTAAGGAAAGAAAAAAATCGTTTCTCTCATGTAACTAAAAATTATCGTAAGATAATTATACGTTGTCATAAATAATGCGCTAGTAGATTGTAACGCGGCGTAGCAGTAGATAGATAGGAATTTCTTGTACAGTGCGCAAATTAGACATCGTTACGACAAGGTATAAATAATTACAAAAACATAAAATACAGTTAATTATTCGATAGCTTTTAATTGAATGAATTATCGTAAGGACATATGAGAAAGAAAAAAACCGTTTCTCTCATTAAAATAAAAATTATCATGAGGCATTTGTAAGGAGTTTAATTTAAAAGCTCGCGTACTTTTCCGCAGCAACTTATTGTCGCAGCCGATCAATTTTTGACTCTCTTGAAAGACGATCTAATCATGCATATAAGTCAAAATTTATGAGCAACCTTTATTTTTTTGTATAGTAAGAAATATACATACAAGTCTTCAGGCCTCAATAGAAAATTATCGTTCTACATTGTGGTCGAGAGCGGGGGCGAGTTTATTTTTTTCACGCTCGTCGGTCACGCCGATTCTCCACGGTCGGTATCATGAATGGCGTGCGACAAGTGTCGTAGCGATCATCCTCTTCGCTCGCCCCGTAAAGGTCCTTCGAGGCGCACACGTTTCCGTGCTACTTGTATCGACCGAAGGGACTCGAGGAAATGAGAAATACTGGAACGTCGTGGGGGAAACGCGGAGCGGAGAAAACCGGCGAAAGAGAAGAGTAAGGGCCGGGGAGGGGGAAAATAGTAGACAGGCAGCGAGGGAGGCAACTGCGGTGAGAGAGAGGGAGAGAGAGCGAAGAGTCGGCTTTAGAAGTACAATAGCAGACTCGGCGAACTACCTGTTACACGGAGGTACAGAGTTACGTCCGGAAATACATTGCGTATTCAGAATGATTTTACCCGATGATAACGGACTGTATAAAACGTCCGCGGTAATTAATGGGACCGGTAAGGTGAATCACGATGATAAAACGATCGTAAAGTAACGACCTATGTAATGATGTGATAATAACACACTCTACAATATTATCAACGATCGCTGGAAGGCCTGTGTGGCTTCTTGCAATTCAAGACGATTCGCCCAATGAAAAACTTAGGGTACAAACTACTCGTAGCAATTATGCAGTAAAAAGAATTTAAAAACATCGTATCGTAGTGTAAATCAGAAAAAAAACCGTTGAGTAATTACTTGTGGAATGAATTAATCGTGTCAATGTAATTTTAATCGCAACAGTTTATGAAAGATTAGTTTTTGCGCACGCAAAACATAGTTTTTATGTTAGGCAAACATTTCTCGTCCAAAAAGTTATCTTTTTTTATCTTAAAATTACGATTTGATGAAAAAAAAGATGGCGGTAATTGTGGATAGAAACTTGTGATGATAAAGCGATCGTAACGGAACGACCTTTGTAATGATGCGGCCATAACACGCTCTGCAATATTACCAACGATCGCTGGAAGGCCACGTGAATGCTGGAAATTCAAGACGATTCGCCCAATGGAAAACTTACCGTACAAACTACTTGTAGCAATGATGCACTAAACAGGAACCTTGTATCGTCGTGTAAATAAAATAAAACGATCGAGTAATAACTTGTGCAACGAATCGATCGTATTAATCATGTTAATCGTGACATTTTTCGAAATATTATTCTCGGCAAACATTTCCCGTACAAAAACGTACGCTCCTCTTTTTATTTTTATTTTAGACATTTTTTACCTTAGAAAAAATTCCATGAAAAAACCAACAAAGATGGCGGAGCTTGCAGACGAGAAACAGTTTTTGAACGTACTCTTTTTTTTACCGTCCAATCAGTACGAAAAATCGCATACGACTTCTGTACGATTTCAGACGAGTCGTCCAAAGTCGTGAAACTGATTATGAATCAATAGTTCGTGCAAGTGTAATATTAAAGTGTGTAAAGACTTTAATATGAATGAGAATGTACCGCGACATTGTTGACAATTCCGTTGAAAATAAAAATGGCCATACCTGCCCAAGATTCGAAGATATTCATTGTGAAGAAAAGCAGCTGTAAGAAATATTCACTGAACCTCCGTCTCCCGAAGCCCCATCGATCACGGTGTGGATTCCGCCGTAGTATTCTCGTCCACCATGGTGAGGTTCCCTATAGACCCGTTCTCGGCGATCCCGTAGTCCCGTACACACCGCGTCGACAAAAGCGTGTCTCAGCGCGTGTATACACCGCGCGCACACGTATAAACAAGGTATCCTCTAGTGGGTGTAGTTCGTGAGTCTCCGTCGCGGCTCGTGAGTCTCCGGCGCGAAGGCCTGCGTCGACCCTGGACGACCCATGGCGGCCGCAGCACAACTGGTCGTGGCTTTCACGAGGCAACTACTCCCCGTGTGCCGTTCCCGAGAGAGTCGCGTACGTCGGCATAACATTCGACGCTTGTTAAACGCGCCACTTCAAGCCGCGAAACGTCACTGAGACTCGAAACCTTTACGACAATTGAAGGTCCGACGATACAGTTTAATAAATTGTTTCGAATAGTCACGTGTGAAGCGCGCTTTTCCAACGTTAAATTCAACTGGCTCGATAAATAAATACAAACACCGTACGCGTCGAGACGAGAGGAAGGGAGATAGAGAGATCAGCGAGCTCGAGTTTATACGCGTGTTTCTCGAGAGCCTCGAACCACGAGTACTACGTCCGTGCACCGGGCGAATCTACGACCGGTGGGAAATAAGATAAAAACGCGGGTTACTTTTTTTTTTAGACACTCCGTATAAGACCGAACTGTTCTGCTACCTTACGCGAGTTGATAATCGACGAGTGACACGCGAGGGCAAAGAGAAACTTGATTCGTTGTGAGACTGTGAGATAAACTGAACGACTCGAGAATCGAACTGTTTTTTTCATCGGGAAGATCGCACGACTCGACGAGCAAAGATGAGCTGAGTCGCCGGGAGCAAGGAGGAACGGACGAAGGAGGGAAAGGAAACACACGACGGTTGTGTTTCGTTTTTTTGGCGGAGTGGCCGAGGCATTTGGTTGCCGAACACCTGCTTTGGTACTGCGCTGAAAGACGCGAGTCCTCGACGTCAACGCGCGCGTTACTAAACGACTGTTACTAAACGACCGTTAGAAAAGTTCGTTGCTACGCAACCGGTCACGTGGTCACGCGGCGGCCAGTCTCGCTGCCGGGAAGGAACAGCGAATCAACAACATGCTTCCCAAGGCTTGTTTATCGTCATGGCAACGCCTCGCACTATTGTTTATCGTCATGGCAACGCCTGGCGAGTGTTTTTTCAACTTGTTCCTCAGTCAAGCCGAAGTTCGAAAACTTATGGGTAAGTTTTCTGTTTCTCGTACTATTTTTTTCGATTCCGTTTATAATGAAACTTTCAACTCTGTTTCGCGCAATGTTTTTTTTCTTTGTCTCAATTGAAAAATCTCGCGAACGCGACGAACGACGAGTTAATCGTGTCACGCGTTGACATTTAATTATCTCTCGAGCTCACACGCTGTGCGGGATTAAATTTAATCTCAAGCGGTCACGTGTTCATCCGACCTTGGATCTTGACGCGAACTTTTTTAGATTATATTGTTTTTTTTTTTTTACAGATTGCTTATTCATTTTTTTAAGTCGATTTTTTGTGAAAGTAAGTGAAACCGATGTCGAGCTAATAGTTTCTCGTTTCCAAAACACATCGATTAATTACAAAAATATACATATTTGTTACAATTACGGAAGAAAGTAACAAGAGAGACCAAATGTATTTTTTCGCCACGTTCCTTTATTCGAATACTGCATGTCCCAATGTTTCGGACAATCATAGAATTCGAGAATTCTGATATACGAACTCAACCAGTTCATATAAACCAAAAAAATATCTTCGCCATTTATTAATTAAATCTATAAAAAATTATATTTCCACCAAACAATACTGAAGATGTAAGCTACGTAGAAAGCTGTCTAACCCAACTTCTTCGAACTGTCCAACTATTGGATCGCGTATATGGAACGCTTGTACCAATTTCCGACACTAGACCGTCTGTCTTTTAACAAAATGCAACGATAGACAATAATTTTGGTTTAAACCTTGTATAACTTTTTTGTCCATCAAATAACGACGACAAGAATAACGATGGTCTTGATTCGATGACAAGAGTGAAATTGGAACGCTAATACTTAAATTCGCAATAAATCAAATATGCATAGGAGGGTCCGACAACCGGAACGTGCCTGAGCATTGGTATTCGTACCTTACCGTTTATACAAATGTTCTTACGATAGAAATACGAATTGAAATATCGAGCGCCTGGGGTGTTGTAAGTCCTGAACTGGGATTTTCAAATTACATCAGGATTATTCGATCGTTCTGTAAATTGCAGCGATCTGTAAATTGCGTACAATCGTACCGGAAACGAAGCGAGATATTCGCACAATCTCCCGACGCAAATGTGGAAGAGCTGTGCTACAAAAGCGGTGGCAACAGCGGCAGCAGCAGCAGCAGCACTCGCGATACATCATTTTCCCTCGATAACTTCCGCGGCTGTGAATAATTTCCTCACGGCTCGATGGACCGCGAAAAATGCTCGGCTCGCTGCCTCCCGGCAATCGCGGGACACCTGAATATATTCGAATTAGAGTCACGCTGTTCTTCTTTCCTCTCGGTCGTTGCGTTTTCCGCACGCTCGGAGTCATCCGACCTCGACTCTTCTGTTTCTGCTTCGATGTCTCGCTTGATTCGACTCGTTTTTCAGCCGCGACGAAATGCGTCACGTTTAATAACAAAACGCCAATTTTTTTCACTCGCGCAACGAGTCTTCGATCAAAATTTTCCATTCGCACGCTCTCGCGCCACGAGACCTCTTCGATCCTCTTTCATTATTTTCTTACGACGAACATTTTTCCGAGAAATCTATTGATAGATTAATTCTGAAAGGACGGACCAACCTTTCAGCCTCGCTCAGCCTATTTTTGGTCGAGCTTATTCCTCGGCCATTCACAGCTCATCGCACTCCGAGCTATTCCAAACATGCCGTCACGGTATTCCGCTTTTACTTATTGACTCTTTCGCGAACCGATTATTTTTAACTTTCCAGCTTACTTTCTGTACCAGCGAGTTTATCCTTTCCGTTTTTTATTCGATCATTGAATCGATACCAACAATTATCGCTCAAGGTCATCAGTAGCTCGACCCATTATACACTATAAACACTCAATAATCTATATTTAAAAAGCGACATTGTATTATTTATTATCGATCAATAATCTGTTCAAGGTATTGGAAAGAAAATTGCCTGACTGTATAATAATAACTTCAGCCTGTTAAATAACACTAAGATAATTCTTGTATGCCCGGATATTAACGTTGCTAATGAATTTTAAATGTGATCGATTCTTTCCGCGATAATCTATCGATAAATGAGATCGATCGAATAAAACTCGAAAGATCGATTTTAAATTGTCTCAAGTGTGCATTGCAAACTTACAAAACGTTCCTGGAATCGACACTATTTTTAGTGCACGACCGTAATAAGGGTAGAGGAATTCGTTGCATTTTCCATGCGCGTTTGTAGCTTCAGTTTTAGCACTGGGGTTTTTCTCACTCCGTCGCTTCGCGGTCCCCCGTAAACTTCGCTCCCGTTGTTCCAGACAAGGTCAGGAACCGTGAGCCGCGTTTCGCCTGCTCGCTTCCTCCCGTCCTGTTTCGTCGGGCCGCTCGCTCTCGCTCGCTTCTCTCTCACGGCTCAAAAATTTACGACCCATTACTCGCGCGGGTTCCTCGCTGAGCTTAGATGCTCCTGCTGCTGCTGCTGCCCCGACCGGCGGCGCACCCCTCTGCCACCTACGTGTTTATGCACGTGTAACATTTAATATCTCCCGAGCACGGTGGAAAGCGCCTTCGAGAATACGCACCGTACTTCACGCCGTACGATTTAAAGCCTTATATCCATCCTTTCACCTCCGCTCGCTCGCACGTCCAACGACACAATGCCCTGACACAGAGGTCGTTCGCGATAAATGAAAGAAAAAAAATATCACATAAGTAATCTCTCGTTCCTCGATTTTTCTTCCGTAAAATTACCGAGAATCGTCGTCCAGCTTCGTTCGAACACTTCTAATTAACCGATGGTTACTCATTCTTAGCTAAGTCATTCTCAGAGAATTTATAATCAATGAATAAGTCATCAAGCTTCGCGGCCACTAAGTGTAAGTTAGAGTCTAAGATGCGTAGTGAAGAGTAAACCAAAAAAATAATAATAAATTGAACTTGTTTGTGATACCCAATTTTTTTGGACCAGTAGAACATATGTAGCTGATGGGCGAAACTCTATCCGTACAAATTTTTATCTATAACAAATAACCATCTATCTATCTATTTTAAGACCGTTTGCTTATTATTCATTGCCTGTATTGCCTGGTTCTTGGGGGATTTTTCTCACGACTTAATAAACTCTTATGTACATATCTATTTATCTATCTGTCTTCGTTTAAACATGAGAGACAAACTTTCTACGATAAAATTATAAATGGACTCAACTAATTTTCACGGTCCGTTCCTAAAGATCCTCGGGTCGAACGAGCCGTGAAATTTCCGAACTGGTCTCCTTCACGTTTTTTTTTAGATATTTATTTTATTTTATTTTTTTACCCCTCTACTACCTAAGTGTTTATGCACGTGTAACATTTAATATCTCCCGAGCCGGGTGGAAAGCACGTTCGAGAATACGTATCGTACTTTACGCCGTACGATTTGAAACTTATATCCGTCCTTTCACCTTCGCTCGCTGGCACGTCCAGCGACACAATGCCCCAACAGAGGTCTTTCACGATAATTGAAAGAAAAAATACCAACGACCAAAAAAAATCTCTCGCCTTCCGATTTTCCTCCCGTAACATTACCGAGAATCTTCGTCCGGTTTCGTTTAAACACGAGAGACAAAGTCTCGGCGACAAAATTATAAATCGACTCTACTAATTTTCACCGTCCGTTCTCAACGAGCCGTGAAATTTCCAAACTGGTCTCCTACGCGTATTTTTTTTGTCTTTTTTTTTAAATCCCGCTCTCTCCGTCGTTAAATCCGGTGCGAGGAAAATTCCTCAAACATATCAATTAACGTGTGTATACATAATACCGGTTATTTCTCACCTCGGCAGTGTATTCCCTCGAGTATCGCAGCTCCTCGGGCACATTTATTTATCGAGGCGCGACCCCGTCGAGCCGGAGGACTGCCCGGCCCTGGTAATAAAATATTATAACGAGGTCCTTGTTAAACCTCCGCCCGAGTGTTCGTTTGTCCGTGCGCTGGCGCGCTACGGAGAGCTCGGGCGCGGCCG
Source organism: Ichneumoninae sp. A BG-2022a (assembly GCA_030522665.1). Lineage (NCBI taxonomy): Eukaryota > Metazoa > Arthropoda > Insecta > Hymenoptera > Ichneumonidae > Ichneumoninae sp. A BG-2022a. The sequence goes on along the minus strand of JAPYZC010001749.1, from coordinate 18,432 downwards.
ATGCAGGACCGGATTGTCCCTCGATTTCTTTTTTATTTTCATTTCATTTCGTTCTCTCTAGTTTGTTTAGACAACGAATAATCGACAGTCACTCCGCTTCGCTCTTTCCACCTTCGTTTCTTACGCCCGGGCTCTTCAGTCGTCGTTGTTGTCCCCCTCGTTCAGTTATCATTCCTCGCTCATCTTCCATCCTCGGAACAACGAGAACTCTCTCTGCTCTCCGGCGCGCTTCGGAAAGCCGGCGGAGAGGGGGGACCCGAGAGATCGGTCTTGCGATACGCGGAGCGCGCGCTCGTAAGCCGGGTTCAGCCAGCGAAGTGCCCTATGGTCGGGTTCGGGGATAACGTACGGTGATCGAACTATCCTACGTAATAAGAAAAAAAATTATTATTTTTATGATTTTTTTTTAAATCCGGAGAAAAGCAACGAAGCCACTCGTATAATATTTCCATGCTTGCTAGGGTTTCCTCCGGACAGGGCTCGACCAGACGGGAATAATCCTTCGTATAAAAAAAAATACAAAAATAGAATATTATTATTTATTTATTTTTAATTCTGAAAAAGCAACGATGCCTCTTGTATAATATTTTCATGTTCACTAGCATGGTGGCCGCGGTCAGGGAAAACCAGGAAAAATCAAGGAATTTCAAAATTAGTCAGAGAAAAATTAAATTGTCGCCAAACTTCGTATAAATAAATAAGAAATACATAACAGAAGCCTTAAAAAAATGGAACATTTCGAAAAAAAATATAGAATTAAACATTAATACAATAATTATGCATTTTTACTTGCATCATTAATTTCTTTTATTAGAAGTCGTCAGAAGTTCGGCTAGGGACAATTTTTAATTGGTCAGTGAAAAGTCAGGGAAAAGTCAGGATATTTTTTGCGAGGAAAAAACGGCCACCATGACTAGCGTTTCCTCGGGACCGGAACCATTCTTTGTATTAAAAAGACAATTAAAAACTTATTATTATTATTATTACAATTGTTTCAAATTCTGACAAAAGCAACGAATCCTCTTGTACAATATTTCCATATTTACTAGGGTTTCGTTCGGACCGGGTTCGACCGGACTGTAAACATCCTTCGTATGAAAAAAAAAAAAATAGATTATTATTTTTCTTGAATTCTGAAACAAAGCCTCTTGTAAAATATTTCCATGGTTACTCGGGTTTCCTCCGGAACGGCCTCGGTCGGCTCGGAACCATCCTACGTATTAAAAAAAAGTAAACAATTAATGTATATTATATTTCTATACAAAATATAGTATTGTTATTATTATTTTTTTATGCTGAAAAAAGCAACGAAGCCTCTTGTATAATATTTCCATGCTTACTAGGGTTTCCTACGAGGGCTCGACCGGACTACCGGACACCCATTTTGTCGTTGACCGATCGAGTAATCGATAGGGATTAATTTTCTTCAGGCTCGCCGCCTCGCGCGGCGAATTAAATTATCGGCTGAAGTTACAGTTCGAGAGTCCATCGGACAATCCCGGTGCGGCGTCGAATTAATTCTGAAATCTCTGTTGTTCGCTCCCTCTCTCGGCCGCCTTCGAACGTATAAATATGATGAACGATCGCATTCGACGATGATTGATGAAGCGCTCGGGCAACGTTTCTAACTATGCGCGGAAATTATTTACGAGTCGATCGTAAAATATTTGTTTCGCCGGTAACAAATAAATATAACAAAATGTACGACAGACGGCTCGTATTTACCGGTAACTCACGCTGGGACTTTCACCTCTACGCCATGCAAGGATTACATTACAATTTATCGATTTCCTTCTTTTTTCATTTATTAATAGAAATCCATCGATCATTGAATCGCCAAGATAGACACGAATAAATAAATCGGATATCCTTGCTCAAAACAGCAAATCCAGTCGTTGCGAAATTCGCGGCGAAAATTATTTTTCATTCAATCCCCCAGGTTCAAAGTTTGCCGCCTCGGAAATATTAAAAGATTCGTCAAGCAAGATTGTGGGATTAAATTGATTGATTGCCTTGCGAACAGAACTTTATCCTTCGCCGACACAATTTCGGTGATTACATTTTTTTTAATAACATTCTTTTTTTAAATTGTCGACTAAATTCTGCGGCAATGCTGAATGAATAACTGACGAAGTGTTCGTGAAATAATCTCATGGGGTTCGACAGAGTTCCGTTCGAAAGACTTCGGAAGGACTTCTCAGGGACGAAGTAGCACCTCGACGATTTACTCGAAGAACTATAGCTGTCGGTCTATTGGAAGTTTGCCGAGCGGTGAAGAGGAAAGAAAGAAAAAAGAAATCGAAGACTTATCTGAAAGAAGTGTCGTCTCACGCGTCTCGGAGGAGCCGGTAGCGCGTTGAAAGCAGAGACTTCCTCGCACACTCCGGTGGATAAGATAACGCAGGAATCTCTCCGCTGTCTCTGCGTCTCTATGCGTTATTGTAATTTTTTTTTTCTTTTTTTTCACGTTCCTCGCCCCTCGTAGGATTTCCCTCGGTCCACGCCACCGGAGGCGAAGTCTGGCTCGTGCACGGCCAATGAACACAATTTTCCTCGAACCCTCTCCGATCTTCTGCTGACGTCGTCTCGTCACGTATCGCCCTGTATCGTAACCGTCTAGCCTACGATAACGATTTCCCGCGGCAGCTCCAAATCCGCGAAACGTATATCGCTTTTCCGCTGATCCATCCGCCAGCTTGAATTTTTATTTTTTTTTGTAACTTTTGTTTTATTATTTGTTTATTTTATTTTCTTATTTTAGTTTTTTATATTTTTGTATCTTTGATTTTATATTTTTGTTATCTTTTATTTTACGTTCTATTTATTTATATATAAAAAAGGGATACACCGAATTACAAGACGAGGGGAAAACCGATCGACAAGGCTGTTGAACGAAGCTGAGAAGTTGTACGCAGAGAAAAAAAATCAATTGAGTCAACAAAATGTGCGCTTACAGATGGCGAAACAAATGTTTGGTTGATCGAAAGAAATACCACGTTGATCGAACTGACAGGCCGTCGATTCAAATTTTTCTTTACTTAATACAGCAATTATTTCGTTCTGTCAACCAAAAATTTGTTTCTCCACCCGTAAGCGCTCATTTTGTTGACCCAATCGATTTTTTTTTCTCAGTGTACGTAACGAAATGTAGAACAGGAACAAAAGAGAATAAAACAAACAGAGAAATCTTATGATTTCTGAATCGAGAGGTCACTGCAAGGTCGTAAAGAAGATTGTAACAAAACGCCATAGCGAAGGTTATCAAGAAAACTAACCGGAGGAAAATTTCCAAGAAGCCTACTTGTTTAACGAAACAGGGAACCGATGAGGAGAGGTTTTTTTGTTATTTTTTTAAATTGCGAAAACAATTTTGTACTTACATAGTAAGCACGAATTATGCTCGGGTTTGTATGTAAACGAGAAATCCTCGGTAAAATTAATATACCGTCCAATTTGGTGCCCGTCAAAGGGGTCGCGGCGAAACAAGCATCAACTGCTGTCACGTCGCTCGTGTCAAAACACTAAAACACGATAGGAAGAGGAAGGAGGCGAAAGCTGCAAGGATAGAGGAGAGAGGAAGAGAAAGGCTGCTCGGGGCGACTCTTGGCGTTTTGCTGGTGTGAGTCGTACTCTCCTCTCGTTTACCCTTCTCGCCTGTTTTCACCTTCTCGCTTCCACTCGCGAGGTTCCGTAGCCTGTACCTAGTTAGGGCCTGACAGGCCCATCTTGATGGTGTAGCCCGTTGGTAGATCGCGCGGGGCCCTCTTCTTCTCAAAGAGCCCGCCGAGACCCCGTGAAAACGTTTATGCACGGACATTGGCGTGGATAACGGTGGGCTTCTCTATTCACCGTCATTCACCAAAATCCTCATACGTTATTGTCTATTTATTTTTTTCTCAAACACACCGGAATCGCTACGTGTTTTGGGCCCGAAGAGACATTATCGGGTTCGCAATAAAATTTATTCAGAAGCCTAGAAATATAGATCTAAGAATCAAAAAATCTGGAGATCTGGAGATCTAGAAATCTGAAGTTCTTGAAAATTTGGAATCTAGAAATCTGGGGATCTAGAGATCTGGAGATCTAGAAATCTGAAGTTCTTGAAAATTTTGAATCTAGAAATCTGGGGATCTAGAGATCTAGAGATCTAGAGATCTTGACAATTTTAATATCGGGAGATCTAGAGATCTTGAAAATTTGAAATCTAGAAATAGGGAGATCAGGAGATCTAGAGATCTTCAAAATTTGAAATCTAGTAATCTGGAGATCTATAAATCTAGAGACCTGGAAAATGTTTAATCTAGTAATCTGGAGATCTAGAGATCTTGAGATCTCGAAACTTCGATAATTTTCTGTGCTACGGTAAAAGAGGCTAAATTTTTGAGTCAGGCGAAACGAAAAAGGCAAATAGTCAACGAGAGTGCTTTCAACCCCTCGGATCGATGGAATGCACACATGCCATTGTGTGTGTATGCCCGGGCATGAATTCTGCATGTGCCAAACGTTCTTTTCAAGTCGTCTCGTCGTCCCTCGCGGTGCACGTTAAAAAAAAAGGAGCAAGAGAACGTCAGCGGCGATGTATATTTCGGGCGACAATAGTGCGCGCTTACTGGCTCTTCCGTTACACACGGACCGGGCCCGGTGCATATGTAACGTTGTCCACAGTCGCCGAGACGAGAAGTATAAAGGAGAAAAGCGTTTCTGGCGAACAAGAGAACAACCGCGAATATGAAATGGGAATGAAAGCCGGCGGTGTAGGCACAGTTAGGTATTGTGTGGCTTCGCCGGCGAGGGAACGGGGGCGAAAAAATTCAAAGCCAAAGATAGGAGAATTGTCGGCGGTTGGCGCTCGAGCAAAGAGGATGAATCAAAGATGCACGATGAGCTGCAGGGGAAAAATGTAGGACGATTGCGGTGTGGGTTGAAAAACTCGAAGCCAATACAACAGAGTATTCATTCGTACAGCATCACAGTCGGAGGCTCTTTGCGGCATCCAATTTTATTATTCAACCTAGCGTCGTGAGTTTACCGATAAATGTACCCAAAAAATTCGCAATTTTAATTTTAAAAGCCTTATCAGCAAGCATACTAAAACCACTTTAATAATAATAATAATAATAATAATAATAATGATAATAATCATATCTGTGTTCATGCATTTATTATATCAAGTAATTATTGTTGACAACATTAATAATAATATTGTTGAACGTCACTAAATTTTTATGATGATTATTAATAATATCAATCGTATTAATGTTATTATATATTAATTTTAATTGAAATATCGTTCATTTAACCGTGGTTAAATAACCGTTTGTTTCCCGACTCACATTACTGGACTCCCGAGGCCCTCACGATTACTCACACGATTTACATAATTATTGTTAATAATATTCGTGATAATATTATTCAATGCCACTCAATTTAATAATAATTACAAATAATATCAATACATAAAAAATAATAAGAATATTTTAGATATTATGAATTAAAATTCAAATATCGTTTATTTAACCTCGGTTGAGTAACCGGTTGTTTACCGACTCGCATCACTATACTCGAGGTCCTCACGATCATTCCGACGATGGACCAGTTTCGCGAGTCTCGTCGACTATGACGATGCTCCGCGCCTCTGCCACCATCAATCTCCTGCTCCTCGTTAAGACTCTCGTGTTATGTTTTATCCCAGTGTGAGTGCGAGAAGACACACGAGACGCTGTACGGGGGCGAGAGGATGCACACTGGCTGCCGCCTCGTTCGGTAACCACGGCGAGATATCCTCTCGCGTACACCGGCTTAGGCTCCGGCTGCTGCGAGCTTTTAACGCTGTGTGGTTGCACCCGCGACATTTACATACCGAGAGATCTCTCGAGGAGGGCGCGCTATAACCATTTCGCTCGGAAACCCCCGCGGTTATTCTCACTTGTGAAAACAAGCCCGGAACTCAACATCCGTGAAGCATACTGTTGTTGGATCCGCGATCGCCGTGACCGAACATTTTACGATCGGTCGTTTCACCGTCGAAAATACATTCGCCGAACTATTTCCCTGTACCTCTTTTTTTATTATTATTTTTATTTTTTTAATGCTATAGTCGGAACCGTGACTATTTTTGTGCCGAGCAAATAGACGATTTTCCTCGAATTGTCATCGGAGACTCGAAAATACATTCGACGAACGATGTCCTTGTACCTCTGTTATTATTATTATTATTTTTTTTAATGCTGTAGTGGAACCCGTGACTATTTTTGTGTCAAGTAAATAGACGATTTTCCTCGAATTGTAATCGGAGCCTTTTAAGAATCGCTCGGAGCCGTTTATTCAATATGTTCTCTTTTTTTCTTTTTTCCATTTCTCAGCGGCCGACCCTTCTCAAATTTACGAAAGTTGGGAGCGGGAGAGTTCGCAGCTTCGCTAAACTCTCAGTGCACTTTAATGGCCCGAGCGGGACGTTATATCAATCGAATTGAGAACCCAGTTGGAGACTCCGCGCAAATAATGGAATTGACTTTCGACGTCCGGGTTCGATCTCGAGGGACCGAAAAGCGACACCGTTTTCTTTCGCAGCGGGGACGCTTCGGGATCCCCGGAACTGCCTCGGGTCGGTCCCCGAAGTGCCCGAACGCAGAGACGAACGGGAGATTGTAACTTTGACTGCTCGCCAGAAACCTCTTTCGAGAATTGCTCGACTCCGGGCGCGCGATCGTCGAACGGCTGCTAGTAAAATAGCTATGAAAAAAACAACAACATTAACGACCTCTGGAGCGCATCCATTTTATTCACGTTCTTAGCGACTCTCCGTCGCTTCCACGTGGTCATTCGAGAAGGATCTTCTTACAAGGCACTTAAAAATAATCCTTCCAGTCGGAAACAAAAAGATTAAAGCTACGAAAAAAAATAACTTTGCGATAAAAAAAAGTTAAGTGATCGCTGTTACGTTTATCAATGTTTGTCTCCCTGGAGGCTGAAGACAAGAAATTAATCGAAATTGAACAAAGTGTCGCACGATGGACGGTAATAAAGATTCGTACATTTAACAAAAATTTCTTCTCCACAAACATCTACCATTTTTTTTGTTTTTTTTTTTTTTTACTAATTGTACAATTATTCATTAGCGTCAAGTTAACAATTTTTTTGTTTTTAAAAAATACAGTTCAATGGAGAAAAATGATAAAACTCAATCCCATGTCGTAGCACCATTTTCGAGTGCTTGAGAGATCTGTTGCACACGCACTCAGAAAAAAAAATTATTCGACGGTAACTATTTACTTAATGTAAAGAAATATCTATTTAAATCAAATAAATATTTTACTTAAACCAAACAAATGGTGGCCGTCAAATAAATTTTTTTTCTGGGTGCGATTTGTCGGAGCGTTCGTTCGTATCTCCCCAACATTTTACCAAATGCGTGTTTCACTCCAAGTCTGCCTAAAAAAACACCAATCTTCAAATGCCAATAATTATTCAAAAGTGACGAAACTTTTAAAGAAAAAAGATTCAACTAAAAACCAGCCAGGACGACTATTCGCGGTCTCAGGCTCGGCAAGAAACAAAAACTGAAAAAAAATCGCCAACGCGAATAAATGTTTGTCAAATCTAAGAATAATTTTTATTATTTTTTTTACCACGCACCCGGTCAGAATCCCGAAGCTCTGTCGTATATCTCGTCCCGACTATCGACTCTTACGACCCGAACAGCGGGGTATGCGCGGTGTACATCGAAACGGCCGTTCATCAATTTCGTGGCTTTATCCTTCAAGGAAATCTTTTAATCCCTGTCCAGCCCCGCGGAGGAGGAACTCCACTCCTCTCGTTCCTTCCTTCGTTATTCCCCCCCCCCTTCCCCCACTCCGCCGGGACCCCGTTATAGGCGTTATACCTGTGGCCTGCGTTCATCTGAGTGACAGCATCTTAACGAGCATCTGTGTGTACGCTGTGTTACTTCGATGATGCGCGATGCTCAGGCTCGTTGTTGCCTCTGCTGGTTCTCCTTCCTCGCGCGCCGGACGAGCCGGACCAGGCAGGATCCTCGTGAGCGATAACTGCTCGCCCCCCCTCCCCCCCCCTTGCCGCCGCCGCTGATTTCTCTCGTATACATTATCGTTTGCAACTTGCGTGCGAATATACACGACAGGGAGGCGCCGCGTAAATAAATTTATCGAAACTACTCAATTACCCCACTCTCATCGCCACCTCGTTCTAAATGCAGCCTTTCATCCGTATCGATGCAGCCACTTCGACTAGAGATGCATTATGCAGGCTTCACTTATCTCGAGGATGAATATCAGCGTCGGAGCTTCTTCGGCCTCGAACGAGCGTGCAACACTCGTTTCTTGCCTACTTTATTGTCTTGTTTTATTATTTGTAAAACATTTTTATCGCTAGCTTTAAAACTTTTTTTTAAATTAATTTTACAATTTTCTTTACAGCCAACTGTACAATTTCTTTTAATTAACTGGGAAGTTTGGCACATTTATATCTCTACCAGAAAACAAGTCTGAATAATAACTCTACCAAAAAAGTCACCTCTATCGTATTAGAACTCTACCAAAATCTCTACCAGAAAGTAAAAAAACTCTACCAGAATCAAAATAAAACTGTACTGGAGTACGAGGTTGTATTCCGGTAGATTTTTATTTTGATTCTGGTAGAGTTTTTCATGGTGGCCGCGGTCAGGAATCAGGGAAAAGTCAGGGAATTTCAAAATTGGTCAGGGAAAAATTAAATTGTCGCCGAACTTTGTATAAATAAATAAGAAATACATAACAGGGAGCTTAAAAGAATGGAACATTTCGAAAAAAATAAATAGAATTAAACATTAATACAATAATTAGGCATTTTTATTTTCATAATTAATTTCTTTTATTAGAAGTAGTTAGAAGTTTGGCTAGGGAACATTTTTAATTGGTCAGTGAAAAGTCAGGGAATTTCTTTGCGGGGAAAAAAATTTTGCGGCCACCATGTTTTTTTTTTACTTTCTGGTAGAGATTTTGGTAGAGTTGTGAGTGGTAGAGATGTAAATGTGCCTAAAATGTTCTTTACCGCCACCTTAAATTTTTTTTGTTTATTCAAAATACGGGTCGGTGGAGAAAAAAAAAATGAATCCTAGGTCGCAGCGCCGAGTACTTTGGAGATTCGTCGCACACGGTCTGCTGTCCTCATTTACCTCACTCTCACCACCTCGTTCTAAATGGAGCCTTTCATCCGTATTGGTGCGGCTGCTTCGACTAGAGATGCATTATGCAGGCTTCACTTATCTCGAGGATGAAAATCAGTGTCGGAGGTTCTTCGGCTGCGAACGAGTGTACAACACGCGTTTCTTCTAGGCAGGCTGATGGTTTGTGTTGTTTTTTTCGTGCCCTTACGAACGGTGACTCGTCGGAAAATGAAGAGACATCGTTTCCACTCGTCCATTTATGCGCCTCGTCTGGGCCACCACTTTTTTTTTCACCTTCCGTCGGACAAATATTTTCCGACAATTCGGGACCGTCTCGAGTGCGCCTCTTCGAACTCTCGAAACTACAGAAGCTAGACAGAAGCCCAGAATCGTGATTCTCTGAACGGTAAAATAATGTTCGTAAGTTTAACAAATGTTTCTTGTTCACGAGTTTTCTTTCTTTTTTTCCCAGTTAAATTCACAATTTTCTTTTTTTGGTCGAAGAGACAATTATTCGGAAAATAAACTGTATGAGTAATAAGAAAATTTGGATATTTGTGGACAAGAATTTTTTTCGTAGAATCCACAAACCTCTTTCATCGTGTACAGGACTTGTTCAATCGAACCACGTCTGCGAGTCTTCCGAATCAATTCAGGTCAAACAGCAAACAGATTAATTGGTCGAAAAAAAAAATATATATATCTAATCTAATACGTTCATCTCTTCGTCATGGGAATGACCGAGCAAGAAGTTCGCCTCGTCTGGCCCACGACTTTTTTCCACCATCCGGCAGACAAATATTTTCCGACAAATTCCTCGAACCTTCGGAAGCAAAACAGAAGCTTCAGAATCGTGATTCTCTGAATGATAAAAAAAATGTTCGTGTGTTTAACAAATATTTCTTCTTCACGAGTCTTCCATCTTTTCGCTTTCTCATGGAGAAACTTCGTGCTAGTGAAAAGAAAATGTCAAGAAAATGTCAAAATCACATTAAAAAAAAATGTCCTGATATATGAGTGTATGTTGTGACAGACGCAAAAAAATCCAAACCGCTGTAGTTCGAGAATGCCTCGACCGATGAAGCTGAACTTTCACAAACATTAGGTGTGGTTAATGAGGAAAAATAATCAATATTTTTCCGCGTTAAATTCACAATTTTTTTAAAGTCAAACATGCGATGACCCGAAAAAAACGATGAGTAACAAGAATTTTCTGTTGTGTCTTCGTCGACAACAATTCTTTTCTAGAATCCACGAACCTCTTCCACCGTCTACAGAACTGCTTTAATCGAAACACATCTCCTCGTCTTCAGATTCAATTCAGATTAAAGATCGAAGAAACGAATGGCATTAAAAAAAATAATAATGCCATCATCTCCTCGTCACGGGAATGATCGAGCAAGAAGTGTGCCCCGTCCCAGACGAATCGGGTACACTGTACGAGCCCGGGGAGCGCACGAATCCAAGTTCCAGCGGAGTGTCTGGCGCTCGAGTGCTTGCAGTCGGTTTTCGAAGTTTAGAGGACTCCGCGTGCATTAACCGCACTTCTCTCCCGTTCGAGCAGCGGCAGCTCGAGTGGATAAACATTAGCGTCGAATATCTCGGCACACGAGACCCTCGTCCTGCGGTCGCTGGAGGAGGACGCGACGACCCTTATCTACCATCGGCGCCGGTTAATATTCGACAGTTCGTAAGATCGGGCCCGGAGGGGGGGGATGAAAAGAGGAGACGTCCGTCGAAGAAAAAAAAAATGGAAAACAGGAATATGAAAATCCGTTTGTGGAACATGCTGCCGAGGCTGCATGAGGTCAAGGAAGGATCGAAGATACGAGCGGAGACAAGGGTCTCTCATGGTCTCACGTTGGAATCCTCGTGTTCTCGCCACGGGCGGTATCAGCAGGATTTCTACGAGGATATTCCACCGAATGTGCCTCGGACTATCTCTGGCCGTCGGGCTCTCCAGCGCGGCCTGGCGACTCCTGATGATGACCTGGCCCCGCTGTCCGGGCGTCCCCGTTGACCCCGAAGAAATACCCTCGTCCTCCGTCGGCGTGATAAATCGTCAGTGACAATCCACCCTACTGTACAGCGTGCCTGGTCAATCTGGGGTTTCTCGACGTCACGTGGCCTATGGATAGGCATCTAAAAAAAACACAAACACTTTTGTATCCACGATTTAATCTCTTCGGGTTTTACAGAATTAAGACGAGATAGACATCCGGTAGGTCCGAACAAAGTTCCATACAAATCCCTTCTTCTCCCACCCGTGGTCACTCGACTACGGGCAGATGGCACTTTTTCCTGGTAGCTGGTTGTGCGCCCTACAGATTCAATTCGTGACCTCCGGAACCTTTTTTTGTTTTCTTTCGTTTGATGACTTCTTTATTTGGCGTAAGATAATTTCTTGCGTGAACTTTTAGCGTCATTTTGTCGCTATTTTATTTTCCTTGGGTGTACAGAGTTTCCTGTGCTCCCGTCTCGTTACCTGTTTCTGTTGTCCTACACGGTAAAACAAGTTTGTACTGTTTACAACAACTTATTGTACACAAACGTCCACAATTTTTTATTTGTTAATTTTCTAGTTTTCCAAACAAAAGTACAAACTAAAATTGTCAATGACACGACAAATAAAAGGACAAGTTCGTATATTCAAATAAGTGCACCCAGAAAAATCATTTATTTGACAGCCGAGTTTTATTTGGTTTAAGTAAAATATTTATTTGATTTAAATAAATATTTATTTATATTAACGAAATTTTGCATTCTTATTTCACGAAATTATTATTTTTTCTGTGTACACAAACGTCCACAATTATTTTGTTGTCAACTTTACAAAAAATATTCCTAAAATTAACAGGAATTTTTGTAAAAATGGACAAGATTTTTTTATTGGTATCTATTATAGTAAATAAATTTATAAAAATTTTACTGACTAAATGCACCCAACAGATTCAATATGTGACTTCCGGAGCCCTTTTTATTTTTCCATTCATGATTTCATTATTTGGTGTACGATAATTTCCATCGTGAGCTTTCAGCCTCCGACCTTTTGTGACAAGTTTATTTTCCTTCGGTGTATAGAGTTTCCTGTCCGCCCGTTTCCGCGGCCACATGTCGGCCGTGCTGGTGCCTGGTTGGCTCCGCGCGCTGTATTATGTATGTATGTATCGGGTACCGTGAACGCGATGCAAGCGACGTCTCAATCAGAGTTCCATCTGTCGTTCGCCTACCAGCCGAACCCTCTCGGCCCCCCTCGTCGGGTTATCCGCGTCGTCCTGATACGTGCAGCTTCGACGTCCGTCCGCGGACGGTGCGCGATATTGCAGCCCCTCCACGACGAGCCAATAACCAACACGGCGACACGACATCCACGGACGCTTCGCCCACCGTTGTCGAACAACGCGCAACGAGTGTGCGTAGGACGACCGGAGACAATATTATCTTAGCCCCCCGATCCGGGAATCCGTGCGTGAGTCTCGCCAGATTTACTCTGGACGAGTTCAAGTTTCACCCTCTCCGGAACTCTGTCCGATGACTCTTACTCACCCGGCATTCTGCTCGATGGATGACGAATAAAGGCTCCTCCGACTCGGAGCCGTGATAAAGGATAAATTTATTTATTTATCTATCGTATGTAAGCTTGAGTTTAAAAAACTCAGCTGCAGCGTGTGCGGAAGCTGGCGAAGCGCTGACGCAGGAATCTCGTACACTCACGCTGCGGAAGAAAATATTTATACACTGGAAAAAAAAATTCGTTTGCGGGCTGCAGAATAAAAACATTTTTTATTTCAATTCAACATTCAATTCTTACGATTTCATATGATATTGGAACAACGACGGCAAGACCGTCAAGGTGACATGTGATTGTTTCAGTCCGGTATGAAATTGTGCGAATTGAAAGTAGAATTGAAACATTTTTTTTTCTTTGGAATTTTACTTGAATCATTGATATTTTTTTGCATTTTTTTTCATCAGTGTAAAAGTGACTTAAAAAATTGAGCCGATCCGTATGCGGGTGCTGGAGAGGCGATGCTGCAAGGAGCTCGTACACTCGTCCTTTTGGACAAAATGTATATACATTTTTTTTTATTCTTCAATGTAAACCTGAGTAAAAAAATCGAGCTGAACCGTGTGCCGATGCTGAAGAGGCGATGACGCAGGGAGCTCGTACACTCGTCTTTTCGATGAAAAAAATGTATATACATTTTTTATGTACACAATATAAACCTGAGATAAAAAATTTCACTCGATCGTGTGCGGGTCAGGGGGGGGGGGTGCAGGTAGCTCGTTCACTCGCGCTCGTTCTCCGCGACCCTCGAATCCAACGGCAGTTAAGATTCCCGTCGAAGACATTTATTAACCCCAGCGACAAATCGATTATCGTCTTTTTCACGCTCTTTATATCAGTGCCCGAGGAACGGGTTTTCACGTCCGGGCGATAACGAGATGAGAGAGTATTAAAAGGGGGAATGGTAAAAGTCGAGTGAAAAAAAAAAAAAAAAAAAACACATAATTTTATCTCGGGTTGGCCGGTGCCCGAAACTCGGTATTTAATCGATCTAATAAAATACGCGAAGAAGCCACCTCGAGCTTGTGTACTCGTTGCCTTAAATCGCAGCTTAATTTGCTGCCGAGGGGCCCGGGTATCAATTATCCCGTCTCATTTATCTCGTTCGAGAAACAAATCGCTTCCCGGCGTTCATGCGCCTGAAATATCCTCGTAAAGAGATCCACTTTATGTACAGCCTGCCGGCTCGCTTCCCCCCTCTCCGTCCCGGGGTTGAGACGAGCCTACATTTTTGTTAAACGTCCGCGGTCGTTATTCGGCACGTAGAAAATCCAAGAAACCAGAAAGAGCAAGGAGGAAGTTTTAGTGGCGGCAGCGGAGGCTCGAAACTGCACGGGCACGTTCAGATCTCGTATTACACGCTCCGGGTAATCCTTCCGTCGAGTGAACGACGTGTCGTAAAGTTCTCGAGTCCCTCTCCACGGCTCCGTGCGCAATGTTGGAACGAAAAACTACTTTGCGCCGAGGGAAGACGGGAAGGAGGGCGCGGCTGGAGCCAGCAATAGCCGGGAACCCTCAAAAGGCGTGAAGCCAGAAAGGGGTGACTGGATACTATGTGACGATGATCGAGAATGAAAAAAAATATATGATAATACTAAAAATTACAAGATTCACGTTTCACACGATAGTTTGTTTTTATTTCAGTCGAGGGGCTGCTTAAAGTAACGAAACGAACAGTTCAGTGCAGATTTACTGCTGGCTGTTTGGGTGTTGGTCGATTCATTAAAGTCTTTCATTTTTATAATCTTGCTTCCAGATCGTGGAAGCTATTTTTTCGTTAAAAAAATCGAGATTTTAATGTTAAATACTCTGTAGTTAAAATTGTCTATGAATGGGTGTACGGATGTTATGTGTATGTGTATGTTTTGTGACTAGCTTATTTTCCTCGGGTGTATACAGTTTCCCATCCGCAGTAAGAAAGATTTGCACACGTAGCAAACTTTTTTACTCACAAACCTCCACAATTTGCTGTTACTTTGACTAAAAAAATATTCGTAAAATTAGCAGCCATTTTTCTAAAAATGGGCAAGATTTTTTTTTGCCAAATTAACATGAAAATAATTCAGGACAAGAAACGCGCCTATCTTACAGTGTAAAAGCGACCCAACAGGTTCAATTCGTCACCTCCGGAGCCTTTTTATTTTCCTCGCCGCTTGAGCCGAGTAATAAGTCGTCTGCGGGAGCGAACTAAAATTATTTTCCCCCGTCGATGTCAACCCTCCGTGTGTACCGCGATGAAGTTAAGCCTTCCCGTTGCCTCGAAGGAACCTCCACCCACCCATGCCTTAACCATCGGAACACATTGCCGAGGGGTTCACCCCGAAGCGCGAGTGTACTACACAGGCGAGGAGGCGGATGAGGTCTCGCTTTCCGCGGGACACATCGGGACGACTTATGGGTTATTCAGGAGTGTTCCATCCCCCCTCTCACGGCCAAGACCGAGATATCCTTCGTGTCCCGCGAGCCACACGACACTCGTTCGATATATGCTAAGCAGGAAGGTCCGTCGCGTCGTTTATTACCTGCGGGATCGACTGCGCATGCGCGCAGTGCGCCGTCACAGCGTGAAACTTCTTGATGCACGAGGGAATTATTCGAAGTTGGTGGAGGTGAGTGCGTACGTGAGAGTCATCAGACTCTGGATAACGACTGGGAGAGAGTAGGTTGAGGTGGGGGGGGGGGGAGTTTTCACGTGCGAAATTTAACGACGCCCAGCAGCGTGTCGTCTGGGCGTTGGGAATGTGCGTGTGCTTCGGACACTCGGACGCAGCCGGTCCCAGACGCACGTGGCTGCTATAAACCTCTCGCGAATAACGTGAATCATGAGTCAGAAGTCGCGGAAGGATAAGATAGAGGAGGGAGCGTGCGACGCACACCGAAACGCTTAAAGGACTAAAATATGCACGGCTACGTACAGTAGAATATGTACGAACGTACATATGTGGTATACATGTGTGTGTGTATATATGTTATGTACCGGAGACGGAAGACATATGGGAAAGGGGAAAAAGGCAATGTCGTGCAACCCCGCCAGCAGCTCTTTCTCCACGACTCCGGGGAGTCCCCTCGGAGTCTCGGAGTTGGACCCTCAAGTTTCCTCCGTACAACCTCCACATATGCTCCGCTTCCGGCTTATGACTTCCATTACTTTACCCCGAAAAAAAAGAAAAAAAAACACGATGGTAATAAATAAATTCGAGTGCGACGTCCCACGGGCTCTGCACAGTAAAAAAAAGTTTGTACTTTTTAGAATTTATTGTCCACAATTTTTTATTTGATAGTTTTCCGATCCCAACATCCGGTTCCAGTTTTACAAACATAAGTTCAAACTTAAATTGTTAATGAACGCGGGAAATAAAAGGACAGGTTTGTACATTAAAATCTTAAGAAACGAACTTGTCACTTATTTAACAAAATTATTTTTACCAAACTTTGTATGTCAATTTTACGAAATTACTTTTTTATAGTGTGGCCGAGATTTCGGATGAAGTATTAAGAAGAATATGCAATAAGTAAAAAATTCCATCTCGAAGTATTTCGCCGTTCGTCTTGGAGCCTCGCCAGGCGACGATGTCGCGTTCCGTCATTTCGGGTGTCGTGTTTATTTCCCACGGATGAGAATAATTCGCGGTTGAGAAATAACGTCACGCCGATTTATCGTAGCCGACCCGTACAGCGCGCGGTGGAGATAAGAACCAGAAGAAATCCTCCACTATTCCCCGACCTGCATCCCATTACGATTTCTGCCTGGGAGCGTCGAGCTCTCTCACGTAACCAACCCGTATTACATCCACGAGACATTTCCCCATCGACAAAAAAAAAAAAAAAAATCATTCAAGCTTCGAGACATTTAAGTCGTCAATAGACCGTCCAAAAGCGAACGCGCCGGTACAGAACTCCACCGTTGACGTCGATTCCTCTACGCCTTTTGGAAACCAAACTCACGGTCGGGCTTCTCTCGTATTACGAACGTGCCTCGATACCTGCAAATCCAATATATTATATTATTACAAGAACATTCCCCCCTCAAGCTCACCGTCGTTTCTTCGAGCCTCGATTCTTTTTCCCTCTGCAGACTTCCCTTCGTCATTATTCCTCTCTCTGCCTCCTACGTCTCCCTTTTTATTTCCCTTTATTCATCGTCCTCTTCCGTCCGCAGGAAGGTTGGAGGAGAAGAGGGGGGGGGAGAAGAGGGGGGAGCTCTACCTTTAGAAAGTCTTCGCGCGTCACCGGGCCTCTCTTACCCTCCTCGTTATATTGAGCCTCGCGTGTACACCTCGCTGTGTATAAGGTTATGGATTATTGCCGGGCCCTACCGCTGTGTGTCCCGGGAGTTTTTGTGTTGCGCGCTTCCCTCCGGCCCGGGGAGGAAGAGAGAGCCTCGTTTTTTTTTCCTCGTGACGGGGGAGCCCGGCTCGTAGGTGTCGGGTTGCCCGGACCTTAAAGGGGCCCGCGTCGCGAGGCCCTTCGAGTTACATCGGCGAGTATAACGGTGGGTAGAGCGGCTTCTCTCGCGCGCGCATCCATTCATCCCAACAAACGACGGGAGGAGAAGAACCCGAGGAACAAAGAGAGAAGCAGACATTAAAATTTTTTTTTTTCACTCCCGAGCCCTTTGAATTCGCGAGTCTCGCACATCGGCCTCGTCTCTTTATCGCTCCCGTCAAACCCCGAGTGAATGGACTATTTTGACAGCGGGGGACACCGGGCCGCCTGCGAAATTTCGCCGGGTGTTTCACGCCTCCGCCCCGTGCGTGAGAGAGCGCCGCACGCACCGCGATCTCGATCTCGTACTCTCGAGATTGTATCTCTTTTTTCCATTTTTTTTTACTCAGCTTCTCATCTGTTAATTCAGCCTTGTAAGGATTCTCCGGGCTCGCGAGAGAAAAAAAAGTGGCTCCGGACGCGAACCCGGATTATCGGAGCGGGTTGGGAAATTCGGATAATCGCACTGATAAAAAAATACGGTTGAATCAACTGAGATTCGGGCAGGGACGTTCAACTATATATTTTGTTGGTACAGCTAAAAAATTGGTTAGTTCAACAATTTATTGGGTGATTCCACCAAAATATTTTTGAGTCATTAAAATATTTTGTTCGACAAAGTAAATATTTATTTGAACGTCCCTGCCCGAATCTTAGTTGATTCAACCGTATTTTTTTATCAGTGCGCGGAGGCGCCGGGTGAAAAATTCTCATCACGAAGATGGACTTTTTTTTATACACTTTGATACACCAGGCTCTAAGGTAAACGGCCCAGTTTCCGCCACCTTTAGGCCCTGTTTCCGCCATCTTCTATTGTTAAAGGGAATATTTTATTAAAAATATACGTATCGCGGCATTAATCAGGAGTAAACCGCTCTTCAATATGCTGTCAGTTTCGTTTGTATTTAAGGAGGGAGTCTCGTTGCGCGCTGACTTCGCATAAGTTCGACAACAATAAGAGAAAATTGCAAGTTTTTCTTGATGGTATGAAAATCTTTAAAAAATCATGTATACTAAAGGTACTGAGAAGATTAATTTTGCATAATAATAATTGCAAAATTTTATTAACAAATTCATCAAAAAATTAGTTGGTTAACAAATTACCCGGCAACAAAACTTGTTTTTTTTATGAAAATGATTCGTTTATTTTTCTGAATACGTATGAATTTTTTCAGATTTTTAAGTAATCGTTGATTTTTGTTCTATAAAAAAAATAAAA
>JAPYZC010001748.1:0-17431 GCA_030522665.1 Ichneumoninae sp. A BG-2022a | reverse complement strand
AAAAGTAACACGGGTCAATTGTAACAAGAGGCCGCGCAACGCTGCGCATGATCGGACACATCGGATATGAAGGGAGCAACATTATAGACATCACCTTATGGCCATACAGTTACCTCATAGCTGAGTTTTCAAAAGTACCAAATCGCCGAAACCAAATGTGATTCGCGAGTGCAGAAGTGATTTTTCGGCTGTGCGGATCACGTTAGCTAGGCAACACAATACAAAATATTAGTGCAAACAAGCACAAGGAGTTGAAAGGCATTTTGATCGCTGAGACGATCCGTTGAAGATTGTTATTAACCGATGCCACGGTTACTTTGCTAATAATCATTTGTGGGGCCGATTTGAACAGTCGATCCGGGTCAATTGTACCAGCAATAATTAATGTCTTTCAGTACCAATACCAATACCAATACATTTTATTTATTTTATTCTTACATTCTAAGCGAACAGTGATAATTTATACACTTATAATTTATAACCAACCAATTGTAGAGTATAATATTTATAGTAGGGCTGTATAGTTAGGCCGCCTAAACTGGCTTAGCCGGCTAAAACGGCTTAGCCGGCAAACAATTTTTTAATTAAAAAAAATTAAAATAATTTTTTTTATGTGATAATACATCCCCATTCTATTTCTTAATAGCGGTCGGTGAAGGATTTCTTTGATGCGGGAGGATGTTACAAATAACCGCACTACCTGTTACAATTCACCCCACCGCGGCACAAATTATTACCCAATTTCGTCTGTGTTTAAAGGGGCGGTGTTCGCAATTCCGTGCATATTTCTGCTAGAATTTTTTAAACTAAATACTCAAGACTAGGTTAATGATACACCATTGGATGCCGAAGCGTTAGACTCTCGGGTTTGTTGGTAAAAAAATTAAAAAGGGTTTTTGTTGCGTTTGTCCTCGGTCTCCTCTAGTCGAGTGACGAGATGTGTTTCGTCTTTGCAAACAAAACAGATTCGATTTCCTCCTCGTGATTGCCATACGACCATTATCGTGAACATTCTCATTCTCGAGTTCCACATCGGTGGCGCCCAATTGAATCCAATGATCGCGGTCCGGCCAGGGCCAAAAACACGTATATCGAACTCTCACCATAAAGTATTTACCGTCCGCCCACATGCTACTTTGGCGTTTGGTGTGTACGCAATTTTTGCAAAACCGACGACCAATTTCGTCCGCTGCCGCTCGTTTCGCGTTCCCGTTGCAAAGAGCTCAAAATATCCATTCCGGCATTCCGAAATGTACCATAAAAGTCGGAAAATGAAACATTAAATGTACGGACATTGGGTATTTAAACCATCGCAACCGGAACGAGCAAAGCGCGCGGCAATTATTCGGCGACGATACTGCAGCCGGATTATAATTGCGCCAACGGAGTAAACGATAAAAAGAATATTAATAAAATGCGGAACTACGCGAACGCATTGCGACCGAAGTAATATTCATTAAATTTTTGTCCGGCTAACGAGCCGAGGCAGTGCGACAATATTTGGACGACGATCCAAAAGGATTCTCATTCCGCTTCTGCAATCCTCCTCGGGCGTATTACCCGCGAATCCCGACATATTTTACCCTCATCGAAAGTCGGGATAAATATGTCGTGAATATGTTAATCCCCAAGCCAGTTTTCACGGTCAATCCGGATCTTTGGTACGGCGGGACGTCAAACGGCGCCGACAGACTGTGCGCGCTGTTGCTATACACTGAGAGAAGCGTCTCGGAAAAATATGTTTCGGCAAGGCAACATCGTACACCGCTACTAGCAATCTGTTGAATTTTCACAGCGCATAACAATTTTTAGCCAATCCATTTGGCAATTTTTTCCAGAAGGCGGGTAGGCAAAAGTTTTGCTTGTCTATCCAAGCGTTTCGTAGATAAAATTAAGAATTTCGTTGATCAAATTTGTTTACTTATAATTGTTATTATTATTATTATTATTATTATTATTATTATTATTATTATTATTATTATTATTATTATTATTATTATTATTATTATTATTAATTGACCGTAAAGCTCTAGGACATCATGCTTTGAGAGCCAACACAAGATACAAATGATGCAAACAAACCGGCAATAAAACATCTATATAGGGTAAAAGTGGGGAATATGGCCCGGTCCATATATCATTGATTTCCGTGTTAATCGAGGTGGGCCATATCCCCACTTTTACCTTAAGCATATATAACACACATATGTACACGGTTCGACCGGAACTGCGAAACAACAGCTTGAACATAAGTATAAGCATAAGACAAATGCAAATAAAAATAAATAAGCGTAAACAAATATAATTACAAAAATTAAAACTAACTGCGGTAGCTGAAACGTTTCGCGTGTTTATGTACGCATAAAAAAAATTGATCGACATAATGTGTCGGTGTAACTTACGAACCTAAAACAAACAGCTCGCGATCGCGACGCCACCGTTTACTATATTTGCTTGTAAGAATTACTTATATTCTAGCAAAAATTATGGGATATTCGGGCAATGTCTGCAATAGAAAATTACCATATTTTCTAGCAGTGTGTTAAGTCTAATACGAATGTTTGCCAGGTTGTCGCTGTATTTCCCGTATAACTGGATATTTTGTCGGTTTTTACCAGATTTATGGTAATTTCTACCAGATCCTTCACTCAGTCTAGTTACAGTCAAACATGTAACTCATTCGCATGGTACACGTACAGGCACACATGTACACACACACATACACACTTGCAGCCATGCGCACACCAACCCCGCAGACGAAAGGGACGTAATGATAATGGAACTTCTGGGTGAAGCTAGTCATCTGCATGAATAACGTCGTAAACGAGAGCGGAGCCGAGGCCGTACGTACCAAGATGACGAAGACGACAACGAGCGACCGCTTGCTGGGGTACCCATTACGGTCTACGATTCGTAGACGCATTAGGATTGTTAAATTAAATCATATGAAGAGCTATCGTGCGCGGAGGGCAAATACGGAGCTAATTGAATGATTGATCCTCGTGAACTCGTATCGTCACTGTACAATAGGTCACGGCACGAAATTGATTCTCCTTGGGTTCTTCAACTGGGGAGTGGTCCTGTAGTTCGTTCTCCTAATTCATTTTTATGAGTAATAAACACGCTATTATTTCTGCTCCGCTATACTACTCAATCTACATACTCGTTAGCGTGTGTGCTTGATCGTAACTCATTTAAGGTTGTCCGTGCGGTACAGTCGAGTCGATCGAGTAGCCGGATTTTGAGAATTGTTTGTAGGCGCTCCAAAGGACAGACTTTTGCGGATCTCGATTAAAGAGTTCTTAATTTATGTAGAAAAAAATGTAGGACAAACAATAACTTAATTTAAAATTTAATTTAAAATAACTTAGTTCAGACAATAGAAAAATAACTTAGTTCAGGCCAATAAATCGTCGGGCACACTTTTTACGCCATTTCTGTGAAGTCGAATTTGTAATTTTGGACCGATCTTGATGTCTGACAGATTATTTTGTTTGTTGAAATATGTTTTGTAAAGTCACCGAGTAATTTGCTTTATTTAGATTCTCAATCAGAAGGAGAGTTGAGTTAACGTCGTAGCTGTGCTTTTTTCATAGACAAATTACTCTAATTTGTAAACGATGATTATTATCATTAATGTTTTCTGGTGAATTCGTGGAGTATCTGTCGAGAAAGAAAATGGGCTTTCATTCGTCAAAATCGAACGAAAACTAGAAATGTGAGTTCACAAAAAACTGAGTAAAAATATGCCTGTGGATTTATTGGCTTAAACTGAGTTATTTTTCTGTAAATTCATAGTTGCACATGCTTTTCTATATAAAGTATGAACCCTTTCATGTGGATTCACCTTAGTTCGCACTGATTATCCCTTTAAAATATGACTGTACAGAGTAAAAGATAATGTCGGACATTTGGAATACGAGATTTCGTAAAAATAATTTTGTTAAATAAGTGAAAAATTCGTTTGTTCAAGGTTTGAATATAGAAACCTGTCCTTCTATTGCCCGAGTCAATAACAACTTTATTTTGTACTTTTGTTTGTAAATCTAGAGACGGATGGTGTGCTCGGGAAAATAACAAATAAAGAATTGTGGTAGTTTGTGGACAATAAGTTGTTATAAAAAGTACCATTTTTTTACTGCGTACTGCAAGAACTGCCTTAATACAGTTAATCCACATGTATGGAATAATAAAAATGAATGGAAACTCTAGAATAACGCACTATAGTCATAAACTCTGAAAATGCTATACTTACGCTGCACATGAATTTTGTACTAATTAAAAACCCAGTATTTATCGATTCTATTTAATACAAAAGCACCGTTTCTAATTTTTTTAAACGTTTTACAGTGCAAGCTTGTGATCGAAGGACGGTGATGAAGAAGCGACGTGAAAATTTCCCATTTTCAGAATATTGGATTTTAATTAGTTCGGAAATAGTTTCGAGCCATTTCTTTGACCTATTCCTCGTCGCATGCAAGTTGCATGCACCCGTCAGTTTTCACCAAACCGAATACCTGTAATAATTTCGCTATTTTTATCGTTTGCACAGACATTAAACCTTCATGACCCGATGGCTCGCAATATTCGTTCGATTCAGAACCGTCATATCGACTTTTCACAAAATTTACAGAATTCGAAATCTCATTAAATTTCTGTGCCTTCAATATCGATGGCTTTATTTGACATATTTCTGATATGTCGAAGAATGACATCGGATGTCGTTATTCGACAATTTAACACCGCGTTCTATATGCAGAACGAAAACGAATTCAGGATATCCTTACCAGAAATGCGAGGGAGAACGCTTTAGTCCCTGTGCGAGAGAGAAAGGTGATACGAAACGAGTGTGCTAGAAAGAGATGGAAGCTTCGTTTTTTTTTTACGGCAGTTGAAAACGAGAACGTAAACGTTTTTCAAATTTGGACACTGTAGTAAAGTAAGGTAAAAGTACCAGTGGCCGCACACCTAAGAACGAAGTCCCAGTTCCTGTACAAGCATGAAAAATCGTATTTGTGTCTCTCTTGCACGCATGCTTTGCGCGGCTACTGGGACGTGTTCGGCTACTGGGCCGTTTACCATATGCTCTTCAATCGGTTAGTTTTTAGTATCCATTGAATCAAAATTGGCGGAGATCAACGCTACATTGGATCCTTTTTGAGGTTAGATCCGATCCTTCCCATGTCAAAATACGTGACTTTGAAACCACGTTGCAAAAAAACTAGATCGTCAAAAAATCTTTTAAAATGCCAACAAATAGTGTTTTTTTCTGTAGACCGCATGAGTTTGTTCAAGATCGAACAGAAACAACTTTTGGTACGGATATCCTTAAGAATACGTACAGTGATAAACAAAGAAATAAAAACTAATAATAATTTTTAAAAGCACGCATAAACAAATTATCAAGCGACGCGGTAGCGTCTCGACGTCAAGTACTTAAAAAAAAAAATGAAGTGAGCGAAGGACGCTACCATGTAGTTATACTCCAAAATGCCGGAAGTATATTTTTGCACTACGTTACCTCTTAAATAAATCATCGGATCGAAATGATATTAAAATTTTACTATAGAATGACTATTCAAGCTTTCCAGTTCGCTTAATTCCGAACACATTCGTTCGGTGGATTCTTGTGCACGATGATCGCGATCAGCAATCGATCCAAAATTTTTCGATTGTGCGTGAGTTAACGCGATAATTTTCGGACGGCTCGATCTCGGTAACGAAGCATCGGATCGAATTGTGAAGCACACTTTTATTGATGATTTTTTGATACGGCTAGGACCAAGCAGAGCCTCAATGGGTAAGATCTCAACTAAAAACACTAAGATTATAAATAAATAAAAACTAATAATCATTTTTAAAAGCACGAATAAACAACTTATGTATATATATATAACAAATTAGCATAGACGCAGCTCGACACGTATTCGAGGTTACTACACCTTGAGTGAATTCAATGCACTGTAGAATAGCACACAGCTGCAGCATTTTTATAGCAGATGACAAATAATCGCAAAGGCAATAGTAGATAATGGCGGGCGCCTGTCGATATATCTGAATGGGGTTTTAGCCCGTTTTTTCGAAGTTAATTATCTCTGCCATTTCACATTTATTTTGAGACATTGCGCCGTTCCGACAAACAATGGAGACAACGAAAACAGCAAAATGAGGGGGCCTCAGTGAAACGCATAACTCCTGTCTTTTTGCCCTAGCGGGCAGTCGGGAGTTAAAAACAGCTCTGGCACGTCTACTGTATGACTCTCCGTAACTATTGAATGTTTCGTATAAGCCGTGTACCACGGACAGTGCGTGACTCAGAAGTCCGGGGTTAATATTGCTGCACACGAATCGAGGTTCGTGGGTAACAAAGATTTATCTTGATCGAAGCTCGCATTCTATGCCGCTGTAGCGGATAATGTGCTACAATTCAACTTCTGCAACGTCCAAATTACATATAATTCTGCAAGACACGAGAACAGATGATGTATTAGCTATCTAGTTGAATTTTTTCTCATTATGTCCGATAATGAAAGCTTGGTCCGAACAAACCGATCGATCGAAGCAGAAAGGGAAAAATACAAGACGGCTAACGAAAGTGAAGAAAAGAAATGAAATCCAAAAAAGCAAATGACCAGGACTGCAGCGCGTAGCACAAGGTTGCATCTATGCTGCAAACATATGTGTACACTATATAAATCCACTTGCCCATACGTATGTGTATATATATATAGACTTAATTGGCTGAGGGATCGGTATTAGCAACCGAGTTGAATTTTTTCTCATTATGACCGATCATAAAAGAAAGCTCGTTCCAAACAGACCGATTGATCAAAGCACAAATAAGGGAAAAATACAAAACGGTTGACGAAAGTGAAGAATAGAAATAAAATCCAAAAAAGCAAATGACCAGGATCGGAGCGCATAGCACAAGGTTGCATCTATGCTGCAAACATATGTATACACT
Source organism: Ichneumoninae sp. A BG-2022a (assembly GCA_030522665.1). Taxonomy (NCBI): domain Eukaryota; kingdom Metazoa; phylum Arthropoda; class Insecta; order Hymenoptera; family Ichneumonidae; species Ichneumoninae sp. A BG-2022a. Next base: position 10,467 of record JAPYZC010001748.1, on the reverse strand, counting down.
ATATGTATGCGCTGCCCATATATATGCATATATATAGACATTAAAAGACAGTTGCGCGGTATCGGCGACCTAGTTGAATTTTTTCTAATTATGTTCGATGGCAAAAGTAAGCTCGATCCGAACAAACCGATCGATCGAAGCAGAAATAAGGGAAAAATACAAAATGGCTGACGAAAGTGAGGAAAATAAATAAAATCCAAAAAAGCAAATGACCAGGACTGCAGCGCGTAGCACAAGGTTGCATCTATGCTGCAAATACATGTGTACACTATATGTATCCACTTGCCCATATGTATGTATATATAGAGAGATTAAATGGCTGAGGCCCGGTGTCTCGTTTAGCTGAGTCCCAAACTCTCCGCTCGCCACGGGGAGCTTGCCGATTCAAGGATAGCGTCGGACGGCTCACGTCATAATAAAATTAAATTCCATATCTTGAATCAGGAATGCGATAGCTACCGCGCCGCGACATGACCTCCTCCCGATCTCATTGTAAGCAAACACACCGTATGTGTTCACTTCTTGAATAGTTTTGATTCATGGTCGGCTTGTAACCGTGCCTTATGCGGGGAGACGCATGCTGGGGTTTCCCGAGAATGTGTGTTGTACCAAGTATAGTATTCGGTACAGTCGGAGCCCACATACGTCATGAGAACGAGCTCACATGGGAAACGTTTCAACTTTTTCGCATTCAAAAAAAAAAAGGAAAGAACATCAATCGATAGGCACAAGTCACGATAGGTAAAAGTGGTGAATATGGACCACCTCGATTAACACGTTAATCGGACCGGGCCATATTCCCCACTTTTACCCTTGCCAGAAATCATATGTACTTGGAAGCAGCATATAGGGTAAAGGGGATGAAGGGGGCGTATGGGCCACCCTGATTATTCTTTAACCGTATTTGAAATTAATAACCGATTCACCATTAGTATGGCTGCACAGCTCAAAAGAGCTGTGCCCTAAGCCTACTTTGCCCTAAGGTGGTGTTTCTTCTTTCGACAGTATTACATGGTCCTTTAAGCCCCTTTGTTCACCCTAGTGTCGTTTCCTAATAAAATAGGGGGAATAAATGGCACAAACGTGCCGATTTACAGTTTCTAGTACAAAGCCTTTATTTTATATCTTGTTGATCTATATTCAAGATTTATTGTAGAGTGGGCAAAATGGACCTGTGGAGCAAAATGGACATGTCGAGCAAAATGGGCATGTGGAGCAAAATGGACACTTGAAGCAAAATGGATACTTGGAGCAAAATGGACATGTGAAGCAAAATGGACACTTGGAGCAAAATGGCTCGGTTCGATAACCAAAACGAATGCGTATCCCAGGAGTGCGTGCTTATAACTTACGAAGCGTCGTACTGTACAGTGTAGAGTATAAGAACGTGCGAGTGACTCCGAACGGTGGAAGTCCTGCGGACCGTGTGTCCCGGGAACGGTCGCGCGTTCTTTGCATTGTGGTCTTGCTTGTTCCCTCGTTCTTTCGCGCTCGCGCGCCTCCTCCCTCGCCGGGATAAACTACTAGCAGCGCGGACTCTTCGGGGCCGAGACGCGCAACGAAATTCGACACTGCGCCCTCGCGGCCAGCACACTCGACTACATACTCGTGTAACGCGACTGCACGAGTTATTTCAACCGGCGGATCGTCGAGGCTCCAACCCACCTCTCTCACCGCTCGCCTAACACGTGTCAACATGTTTGACATAGATTTTTCGACGAGATAAGCCAGAAGTCCCGAGGGCGAAAAAAATGAGCCGCGGGACCGCGCGCCGTGTGTTTGATCGACTCGGTCTCGCTTGTCCTGCCATCCACCGAGTTCCTCTTTTTCCCCTCGCCCTGCGCCGTCTCCATCGCTCCCTTTCGCGCGGGCAACCACGTGAGAATGAGAGGAAGGGAACCGGGGGCGGAGGCGGGGAACACGAGAGATACAGGGTAAGCCATCGAGGCGAGAAGAGGCGCCAGGGGAAAAGGGATATAACCAGTTTATACGTTTGATCATCTGACTGGTACGGATCTGGCGTGGCTTCGCATTTTTGAATGACGACACCTGTACGCCCCGGACTGCAGGAAAGCGAGCAAGCGATACTTGACTTTTTGCACCGAGGTAACAGCGATGAACGACTAAAGACCGAAATTACTCGATAATTCATCGATGGCGCCGGAGGCGCTCATCTTAAAAGGTTCGCGCGATTCACACTGGTCAAATTTGTTCTATGTTTTTGAAGTCGTTTGTACAAACTTTTTCATAATGAATTGCACGTAAAATGGTAACTTTCGATCCTGTGAAGTGAGCAGACAGACCGTTTGTCGCATTGCGTGCGAGAAAAATACTGTGCATGCGTGCGAACGCAATATAGTCCTTTTTCTCGCACTAGTGCGAGAAAGTCGCGTGCGCACACTGTATAGAAATGAAAAGCGTGATTTTCGGCATTTTTTTTTTTTTTAGAAATTGTGTGAATGGCAGGGACGTAGAAAGCGGAGTCCTGACCTGTCTTCGGCTCGTGCGGCATTTTTACACTCGTCAAGAACCACCTTTCCTTACCATACAAATAACTTTTACGCATCTATTGATTCTAGTGATTTGATTTGGATTACAGCAGATTTTTTTGTATTACAGTGGTTATTTTTATAACAGCACGCGTTCTTAACCCAGACAACCATGAATTGCCATGCATTTACACAAATATTAACTGGTTTGTGCTCATTTTCGAAAAGGTACATAATCGTTTACTTTTTTCAAAGAATAATCCGTAATTTTTTCCCGATTTTGATTTATTACGGCTCATTCTCTCCCTTGAAAGATGTTTTACAAATTCACCGTCCAGATATTCGATAGTATTTTCCTTTTAAAAATGACAGTTGTTTATCTACGAAGGAATATCGTCAATGGATGAACAAAAGGCTGTAATTTTTAAACGAAAAATACTATCGAATATGTACCTTTTAAAAAAACTAGCACAAACAAGTTAATATTTTTGCAAATCCATTACAAATAATGTGTCTCTAGGTTAAGGACAGCTGCTGTAATACAAAACCATCCGCTATAACCAATAAAATATCCATCTACTATAATCAATAGCTGCGTGAAAGTTTGTCTAAACGACTTTAAAAATGTAGCACTCATTTGACTAGCGTGAAGCGCGTGTGACTCCATTCTTCGATGGAATCGTGCCGTACGGAGCGTGGACTTGATCGTAGGTTGACTTTGTCGATTGGATAAATTTAAAAAAAAAGCATCAACATTTTGCTACACTTTAACGATTCTATACATGTGACAAAAAATACCTATTGTCACCGAGTATTTCGAAGAAAAATCTTCGATTACTTGAGCCGAGGTATAGAATTGCGTCAGCCCTTCCCCCGCGAAGTCATACCTGCCCCACACGTTGCACATCTTGTTTGTGAACACCGACTATTACCTACCCCAACGACAGGTCAGACAGGCAAAATGGCACAGGAAGCAAAACGGGACAGAGAGGGCAAAACTCAATTTTCCGATAATTTTTGGATGCCCCATTTTGTCCCAACGATACACGCGGATTTTCAAACCCGTTTTGCCCCACATACCACAATCGCCACCATCCCAAAGTTATTGGAGAATTGCATTTTGTCTCATTATTTCGTTTTGCCCTAGTGTGCCATTTTACCCCGCTCTCCCCTACTACCTCCTTAAAGACTTGAGATGACACTTTAGAACGAGCGGTGACCCATCTTAGTAGGATTGGTACTCTGCGATATGTGGAGACTCGGAAAAGTTCATTGAAGGCAACTTTTCCTCTGCGAATGGTTGAGCGACAGTGCTGGAAGAACTTGTCTCAGCGCACCTGCCAGGTAAGGTTTGGTCCGGCTGGCCGTTACATCCCAGCACCGGCGCAGGGCTGGCTAGACTCCCGGGCTCGGGCCGGCCTCGCGCCAGCGCTCGGATGTAACCGCCTGCCAGACCTACCCCACCTACGTGTACTCGTGTAACGGAACTCAGGGATCGATTGAGATGAGACGATATCGTCGATAACGGAGAACGGTTTGTCGGTGAGAAGCGCCCGCCCGATCGGACCCCATCAGACACTAATCGCAATCCGCTGCGTGGTTCAACGGGCCGTACAACACCTCGCCGCAATCACGGGACATTTCAACCCCATCCCAGTACAGACACATGCACTTACGTACGGAGAACACACCTTGCAGAGGAATACATTGTCTGTCTCTTGCGCGTGCATTACGGATACAGGTATCTGCGTTGAGTCGTCAGGTAATACAGATCTTTATTTTTTTTAGCCGAAACCCAAGTTCACTCATCTTCAAATTAGTCTGAAAAAATAAATCTCGACGAAGAACTATCGGTATGAATTTAGAATAAAAACACGCATAAATAACTTTTATATATATAACAAATCATATATATAGTACATATATATATGTTATAACTATATATATATGTATAACAAATATATAACAAATTAGCATAGATGCAGCTGGACACGTAGGGTAAAAATGATGAATATGGCCCACCTCGATTAACACGTAAATCAATGATATATGGACCGGGCCATTTTCCCAATTTTACCCTATTTGAGACAATTCTACGTGTTGAGTGAATTCAATGCACACGTCCGTGTACAATGAATTTGCTAATTTGTTATATATATACATATACATCATTTGTTTATGCCTGTTTTTATTTTTAATTCGAACACATAGTTTTTTGTGGAGAATTATTTTTAGACCAATTTGAAGATGCGTGAAATTATGGTTCGGCAAAAAAAAAAGAATCTGTATTACCTGACAACTACAGCATTTTTTTATAGCAGTCGACAAATAATCGCAAACGCAAAAGCAGATAATGGCGGCCGCCTTTCGATATATCTGAATAGTCTTTTGGCACGTTTTTTCGATGATGATTATCTCTGCAACTTTACATTTATTTTCCTGATTCATCGCTACGAACACACTTCCCCAACCACAGAACTAGTATGCCAAATTCTGTCAAGAGACAGAATTTGCTGTTCCCTTTCTTTCCCTTTCTTTCTCATCACAAATTTAGAATAAAATCGACGACGGTTTTTTATTGTAATTATGACGAAACAAACGTACTCAAAGATAACCAAAAAATTGTTTCCGAGCCGTTTTTTCCTACAGCTAAATAACGTCCACAACGTGCTAAATGACAAAAAAAAATATGAGTGTCGCTGCAGTGTCGATTTCGCCTGGAATGCCTCATATGTAAGAATACATGTGTTTGTAGGTGTATATATACATATATATTTACACATACACATATATTGCCTATACAGTAGAGGATCAAATCTCAAGACTCGAGAGGCAAACTCCCACACTATCCAGACTGTCGGACAGCTGTAGCACCGCACTCGTCGCATTCGATCGTGTCCCCATCGCGCCAATCCACACAAGGCTCGTGCCATCACCATCTCCCCTCGATGGAATCGCACTTGAGCGCATCATACATATACACGTCCTCACCAAGTACCTTAATCACATCCAGCTAATTCTGCCAGAGGGGTGAAAGCACATTCACCGCTGAACGGCAACCTCGTGTGCCAATCAACGAAACGCCGTGAGGTTTGATGGCCGGACACATGGAAACTCTTGTGTGCCATCGAGATCAGGCGTTCGCATCGATGCAGCATTTGGTAGCACTGTCTGTGCGCGCTATCTTTACAAATATTCACGAATTCGTAAATTGATTTTTTTTAAATTATTAAACGCCAAGTCAAGTTGACCTTAAACAAATGACAAGTTATGCACCCTTGAAGACGGAGGGTCTTATAGACTGTTAACAGATAAATTATAAATTTAATGTAGCGGACTGCAAGTTTTCATGCATAAACTAAATGAAATCCTATTTAATTGAATTGAATTAAATTAAATGATTAGAGATGAAGTATTTTTATAGCAAAATTTGAGTAAATTATTAAAAATAAAGTGGTTCTAAAAAGTGTTTCATGTACTGTACATTAATTTTTTTTTATAATTGTACATTCAATTTTATACAAATTTTAAAAAAATGTGTATGTGTAACACTGTAAAAAAATGGTACATTTAATGTACCGGACCGGAAGTTTTTATGCAAAAACGGGTAATTGTGACGAAAAATGAATATACTTATTCATTGAAATTAAAGTAAATTATTAAAAATAAAGTATTTCTAATGTTTTTAATATGCAAAACATTCATTTTTCATTACAGTTGTACATGAAATTTAATGTACCAGTTTTTGCATAAAAACCTTCAGTCCGGTACGTTCAATTTCATACAAATTTGTGTTAGAGTGGTCGTTGGATGTCGAACGGTATTGACATTCGTTGATTGCAAGTGTACTATCCGCTATTTAGGGGGATAGCGGACAAGACCGACCGGTACCACTTTCCGTATCTACTGTGGATTCCCTCTGTGCAGTGGGGAATCCTCTGTCATCGCCACTCCCCTGCTATAAGTAAGGTCCTTCAATCAATCTTCGCTGCGTCTATAGTGACAATTACAGATCGATCGTGGGCTATCCACTCGCCATCACTGGACGATACCCCCCGAGGAAAGGTTGCACACCCTCGAGACGAACAATAGGTTCGGTATAGATCAGCTTGCATTACATTCGTATTCTTACGAGGAAACCTCACGTATTCTGTTAATGTTTACACGGAGCGAGGCTTTTATTTTCTTGCAAAATGATGGTTGTTGAAATGGAAATTTCTTCAAGGACATGAATTATTGGAGTTGATTGGGGGAAACAACTTTAATAATTGATTCCATGGTAGACATTTTTTAATGGTAAACTGGACCCTGATAATGCCCTAAACAGGGCCATTCCAGGACCTTATCAGGTCCCGATTCAACGTTCTGAAATTGCCTGCAGGGTTAATCATAACAGGATGTATGAACGATTTAATTCCCTTGACTTGCAGCTCGTCGGAATGATTTTAGTTGCTCTTAGAATCGATTGTGGCAGATTCAACATTCGTTCCCTTCATTGATCGTGAGAGACCCGGTCGAGGACGATGCGGAGAGACCGGATACATCTCGAATGGATCCACAGAAGTTTACCGAACATGTTTAATAATTGATTCTGACTAATAATTAATGCGACTTCCCTTGGGAAATGAGTTTAATAATTGATTCCATGGTCGACATTTTTAAACGTTAAACTGCACATTGATAAGCCCCTAAACAAGGCCACTCCAGGACCTTGTGAGATCCCAATTTAACGCTCTAAAATTTCCACCCCGTTTAGGTACGGCAAGACGTATGAACGACTTGATTCCGAAGTCTTGCAGCTCGGCGGAATGATTTAAGTTGCATTTAGAATCGATTGTGGCAGAATCACCATTCGTTTACTTCATTCATCATGAGAAGCGCCGGTCGAGAACGATGCGGAGAGACCGGATAAATCTCGAATGAATCCACAGAAGTTCACCGAATATGGGACTGCGCGCTCGGGAAGCGCGCTTGGTTGAGGTACTCGGGAAACGCGGAATCTCGTCGGGACAACGAAAAGGGAAGAAGGGCCACGAGCGAAGGAAAGTGAAGCGAAGAGATAAACGAAGGGCGAGGTGAACGGCAACATCGAATGGGCGCTAGCTGGGGGACCCACGTCGTAACTCCCTTTGAGCTTGCTCACGCGGAACGGAAAATGAGATACTACCCTACTATACCGTACGCAAGTGTCGTCGTGATTCAGGTACACGGGGCTTGCACGAGAGAGAAAAAGAGAATTTCCTTCGGTACGGAGAGTGGAACGGGAAGCTCGCCGTCGCGCCGGGCGACTTGTATGATGCATAGGAGTCTAAATCGAGTTTTCGTTCGCTTGTAAACTTGGTTTTCTCGGAGAGTGTAGCGCTGAAAGGACCCCTCCGTCCTCCTGTGCAGGATGAAACGTCTACGCACCCGATACAACGTTGGGCAACCCCCTGCCCTGACTCGTCTGCCGGCGCCGGCGAACCTTAACTGAGGATGTTACAATTTCAGCTGATTGCCAACCCTTTGTCACCGGAGGAAGATATCTCGCCGCGTCTGCCTCCGAGTCTCTACTAATAATAATTAAAGGATCGTTGCATACATTAAATACCAATTATAATTATTTCTATATTATGCGTTACCAATTTTTTTTTTTTTCGTCACTATCTTCATTTCTTTTTGATCGGCTGTTAAAAATTTTGCCGTCGGGAGTGATTTTTAAATGTTCATGTTTACAGGAATGTAATATTAAATTTTTGCAGGGATGTATAATTTACCTTTTGCAGGAATGTAAAATTTAATTTTTTCCAAAAATGTGAAATTTACCTTTTGCAACAATGTAAAATTAATTTTTTGCTGGAATGTAAAATTCGATTCTTTCAAGAATACAAAATGTAATATTTCTGACAATGAAAAGAAATTTCCATTATAGGGCGTGCTCGCTGTTATAATAACGAAATCACGAGTTTACCGAATCCGTTCGATATTTGATCCGTATTATCGTTCTCTCATAATACCGTAAAGCTTTTGTTGCAAGATAACCAAATTTGCTCGTCTACGGTCGGAGCCATTGTTTCATATCGCGGTTTGTGTGCGGACTGGGATATTAACGAGGTTTCACATGTATACATCTTTCTTTTTTCCGCCCGTAATGAGTGGCGCTATAATAACGAGGAAAACGAGGCAGATCTGATTCAGCAAATTTGAGGAGAGAGCAGGGCGGGCGTCTGATGACCATCCGTCGTCCTGGCCTTGCTGCAGGTCCTGTATTTTTCGCTGTCTCATCCTGCCGGTATCGCCAACCTCAGGTCGTTCCCTTCGTGGTGCGGTCCGTCCGGTAAACCCTCGCGAAAACCCAAGGGGACATCTGGACGACGAAGGACCGAGCGAGAAGGGAGCGAAACGAGATACAGGCGAGATAGGACAGAAGCAGAATCGAACGACGACACAGGATGCGAGGCATTATAACGAAGTTATAACCGTGGGTACAAAAAAAAAAAAAAAAATGCGACCCCCCTGCACCGCGGCAGGGTAAAATTTTATTCCGCTTAAACGAGTAAGCGGCCGACGATCAACCGGAAAATGAACGCTCAGTGACATTCCTATCTGCGATGTGAATATGACCTTTAGTCTCCAATTATTTATTCATCAAAACCCTCTTTTAATTTCCATCTTCGCATCATCCGTCCGTCCATCCGCGAAGGTACAAACGTTGGAGCGAAATGTTCCCGGTAGCGTTACTCGTGTTTTATTTAATTATTACTGTTTATTTTTCTTCTTTATTTTTACTCCGCGTACAAACAGTAACGTCGGCAAGAGTAAAAATCGCGAATCCACATGAGTAAAAAAAATGTCATTTCCCGACTGGCCACTGCATATTCACCGACGATTCGCGTGTGTACCTGCCAACCGGGAATAGTAATTTCCTGGAACTCCGGTGAAATTGTGTTAACGGACCATTTCGAGGGAAATGACGTTACGGAAGAGCAAGGAGAAGATTTAATGACCGCCCGCCGGCCACTCGGCCCGTCGAACGATTTTTACCACCACCGCGCAGAGTCCCTGCACCACGGCCAAAATTGCGTACTGCGATGAAGGTGCATACACTGTTTTACACTGTTCTATGTCTCTTTTAGAGCGTTTCATCGGACCCTGACGAAACTCTGATGAGGCCTTGTCAGGACTTCATCAGGTTCCGATATAACGCTCTAAAATTTCTACTAGGGAAGAAATTCTGGATCCTTTTCCTTTGCCGAAACTTGCCGAAGATTTAACGAACTATCAACCGATTTTCGTTTGCAGGGCATAGTATTGCATAAAAATGCCTACTGCACTCAAGGTACATAGGGGAGAGCGGGGCGAAATGGGACACTGGGGCAAAACGGGACAGTGAGGGCAAAACTCGATTGTCCAATAATTTTTGGATGCCCCATTTTGGCTCAACGATACATCCGGATCATTAACCCCGTTTTGCCCCACAGACCACCATCATGAGCATCCGAAAGTTATTGGAAAATCGCGTCTTGTCTCATTATCCCCTTTTGCCCCGCTGTGCCATTTAGCCCCGCTCTCCCCTACACTGTTTTATGCAGTTCTAGGTCGCTTTTAAAGCGTTTCATCGAATCCTCACAAAGCCTTGACGAGGCCTTCCGAGGACGTTATCAGGTTCCGATATGACACTCTAAAATTTGTACCAGTGAAGAAATTTTGTTTTTTTTTCCCTTGCAGCAACTTGCCGAAGATTTAATGACACCCCGCCAGCCACTCAACCCGTCGACTGATTTTTGTCTCCAGCACATAAAAATTCGCAAAATGCGTGTGTGTTCATGGTACATACAATGTTTACATTGTTGTTTGTAGTTTTCAGAGCGCTACATCGGATCCTGACAAAGCCCTGATGACACACCGAAAAAAAGGTTTGGCAATATCAAACTAAGCTGCGGTTGCGGGTGGCGAAAAAAATATTTGGTTGATTGAACAAAATGTTTGTTAAATCCAA
>JAPYZC010001747.1:0-17436 GCA_030522665.1 Ichneumoninae sp. A BG-2022a | reverse complement strand
TTGCCACCTTGTCCGATCCAAAAATTATTGGAAAATTTAGTTTTGCCCAAAAACCCCGTTTTGCCCCGTTGCCCCATTTTGCCCCGCTCTCCCCTACGTTTCGGAGGTTATTCTTTCGGGGGATAACCGTTCGGGGGTTATGCCACCCTATCAAATTCAACCCTAACATTAAAGATTGCAATCGTTATTTCTTTCCTATTTTAACTTTTTCGACGAAAGTAGCCACTCCCAGATTTTTATTTACATAGGGACGTGTGCAAAGAGTACAGCTAGGACAGTTTGCATTAGCCGGTGTCCCGAGCTTATCCGGCACCGGGTTTGGATTCCTCGACCGCCGATGGGTGAGAATATAAGAGAACGGTTCTGCGCGCCTCGTAACAAAACGAAACATCGTGTCGGTTAATAGCGAGCCATTTGCAGCGATCGCCGTTCCAAATTCGTGATTGGGCACTTAGCCATGAGCGGTAGACTCGCGGGAAGATATATATCACATAAATAGGGAAGGATCGAGAGGAACGGCAAGGCGAAAGGTGTCGGCAGCGAAGGCATTTTCTGTTCTACGTGACTGGCCGGCGTCGATCATCCACGAATGACATTACAGCTAGGGTATGGAATAGCGATGTATATATATATATGACATGGATCCAATATTAGCTACAGTCGGATCGCAGTTGTAGCTGAGAGTTGGCCATCCGGAGTAAGTTTTTGTGACAATGTTAAAAAAAACATAGGGTAAAAGTGGGGAATATAGCCCGGTCCATATATCATTGATTTACGTGTTAATCCAGGTGGGCCATTTTCACCACTTTTCCCCTAATTAGTTGTATGGCATAGAAAGGGAATCCTTGATGAGTGTGAAAAGGCACGCCCATGACATTCTCATAATTTGTCATACCAAATTGACGACAATCAGTAATTTTACAAAGTGTTCGCAGAATGGCACTTTCTCGCGCTAGTGCGAGAAAAGAGACCATATTGCGTCTATTTTCTCGCACGCGATGCGAAAAAGTGCCATTCTGCCTTCACTTCCCGGACAGCGGGAATGAATCAGAAATGCGTCAAGAAGTCACATTTCTATCTGCCCAAACCTAATCCTGCCTACCACCGTCCCGAGCCCGACCGCCACGTCCTGTTCTTCTCAATTATCTATCACGGACCAATGACAAATCTTTTGCATCAATCAGCCTTGATTCTCTCAATAATTTTCATCCCATCCAGAAGTGACCTTCTGGCACCGTTACCATAACATCCTGACGCAACAGCATAAAACGTAACGCACACGGCCCGGCACGTCGGATCCGTTTCACTTCCTAGAATCAACGTCAAGATTACTTGATTGCGATGCGACTCGCCAACGATAATTTTTCCATCCATCCTGCGGTATCCTATTCACACCTCTCTCATTATTTATTCCCGTCGAGCTCCGATTATCCGCGGCGTCTATTAAGAGCCCCCCCGATCCCGAGAGCGTGGAATCCGCGAATCATCGTTAACCGAAGCGGGACGAGCGAGGTTCCCTCCGCGGCGGTCTTTTGTACCAGTTCCCAGGGGAATTACAGTCCGAACGATTTGATAGAACGCTCCTTCTATCTTTATCGCGCGCTCTTTTACATTTATTCCGTCTCGACTTACCAACCGCTCGGCTCTTTAATAGCGGAATCTTTCCGTTGCGGACGCAACGGGAGTCGCCGCTCAACGCTTCACCGCGGATACTCGCGAGGTGTATCCGAACGCCGGGGCTCTCGTGTCGCACACGAACACACTCGATCGTCTCGGATCCATTCGACTCTCGTTCGAACTTCTCCGGTTGCAACAACGACAACAAGGCAGAAGAGATGAGACCGTAAAGCGGATCGCTGTGGACTCGGGGGCAGTGTTAGAGCGTTGCGACAGTTATTAGTCAAGATTAGCCTTTGCCGCTCGCTTCGTGTTAATACACGCGTCTATGTGTGCCATTAAGGTGGGCTGCAACCCTCGCGAGTGTGCTGAGCCAGCGGATTCACGGAGAAATGCCCCCCCGGTCCCGTTCTCCTCTCTGACTATATTTTGACAAGGATCATCTCGGAATTAATCGAGACTCGTTTATCCGAGCGGGGATTACGATTTGTCTGCATTATACACGCGAACCTCGGGAGGATACCGTATCGCCGACGCTTGCAACATCAACGCACGTGGATTCGAGTACACGAACTCTTGGAGTTTTTCCGAGCGATACGAGAATCGTACGAGAGGCGGCTAGAATTGCGGTATGGTCGTTGGTTAACGACGATTGGATGCTGCAATTGCGTCGTTTGGGCAATGATTAAAAAATACAGTTGAATCAACTAAGATTCGGGCAGGGACGTTCAACAATTTCAACCATTTCAATTGAAGATTTTGTTGATACAGCTAAAAAATTTAGTTAGTTCAACAATTTGTCGGGTAAGTTCACCAAAATATTTATGGGTCATTGAAATATTTTGTTGGACCAACTAAATATTTATTTGAACGTCCCTGCCCGAATCTTGGTTGATTCAACTGTACTTTTTTATCAGTGGGGATTAATCAAAAATGGACGGTCGGTGTTTTTGGCTGATCGAAGTGGTTGGAGAGACAGGTTAAAGGGGGTAGATGAGAAGTGTTTGTTGCATAAATTTTTTTTTTTTCAATTCTTCTTTCAATCCTTACAATTCTACATGACATTGAAACAACTCCGGCAAGACTCTCACGGTACGGAATTGTAAGAATTTAAAGTAGAATTGAAGCAAGCATTTTTTTCCTTGGCAGCCTGCAAGCGAATTTTTCGTGAGTAAATGATTTTTTCAGGTAATAAAAAAAATTACTGTGGATACAAAAAATCTTAGATTCATCTTGGATCAATCATCGATCTTCCTATCGATCATCGATCTTTCGATCGATCGATGGAGTGAAATGGCAGGAAGTAATAAAAAGTATGAAGCCAGTTCGGAATACTTTCTACAATTTTTATTAAAAAAAAGCAATAACTCGATTACCCTGGCTTGAACGATTCTCACAGCTTGCCGCACCGTGCAGCAACATCGAAATTTTAATGTCGCGAAAATTGTCCGCTCAACATTGACAAACGTTGACAAACTGCTTCGTTTTCTCGTGACTCTGTTTGGAAGACCGAATGTGAAGAGGAAAAATAAAAAAAAAATTGAGTGATCAATCACGGGGTAGCTGGTTGCAAAGTCTCCGTGTACGAGGTACAATAAGGGTCACGCGCGGGGATATTACTGAGATGGGTGTACGTGACGCGAGAGCGCACTTGAGCGCGGGTAACGGAGAATGCGATTAGCAGCATCTTGCGCGGCGTGTATGAACGCTCGGGCCGGCGATTTCGATGTCAGGATGAAGAAAGGGAGTGAGCGAGAGAGAGTCCTCCGGACCACCCCCGTAGCGTTCATACGACGTTTACAGAGTATCCGCGCGCCGGCGTAGCCTCGCGTAACGTGGATACACATAACGTAGCGTACCTTACGAGCGAGGTGTCGTACTCCCGTCGTATCTCATTCTCGTATCACTGGAGCCCTCCGGCCGCGCCGTTGATACTTCCTCCCACGTTCGTCCCGATCCTCAGAGAAAACGAGACATATAATAACGACGAGTGTGCTCGAGCGCATCGGACGATCGATCCGGATCGATTGATCTCCTGAGCATTGAGAATATATATAGATATATATATTTTTTTGACGAGCGGGGCAAAATGGATCATAGAGATTAAAACTTTGACGTTCAGAAAATTTCGTTGTATTCTGGAACGAGTCCATTTTACTCCACTCTCACCTACCGCGCATGAATCTATCGTGCGATTTTGCCAAATCGATTGATCTGTAAAGCATCGAGAATATATATTTGTATGTATGTTTTGTTAAATTGGAGCAAAATGGTCAGTCGAGATTAAAAATCGAGGTTCGGAAAATTTTACTGTATTCTGGAACAAGTCCGTTTTACCCCACTCTCACCTACCGCGAGCGAGACTTTAAGTGATCGTCGGATCGAGAAACTTTTTTGTGTTCGGATTGTGGGAAAAGATAACGAAGTTTCTTTAAATATATACTTTTTTTGCAAACAAAAAAACGGAAAGAAAATAATGTTTATGTGTCGCTAATCCCTGTACGAATACCGAGCGTGTGATCTCTCGGATTAAAGCGCGCTCGTAAATATAGGTACTTATATACGCGGTCGTTGGGAGTGAGATCTCAAATCGAGCGACGGGGCTCGCTCGAGGGAGTGCGAGAGATCACTCCAAGAGCGGAGGGGAAACGAGTCTGAAAGGGAGGCGATAAGAGAGACGGAGAATATAAAGGAGACGAGGTGGTACGTGTAACCCTCTCGCGGGCTCGATCCCGCGCGACCACCTTAGCTCTCGGCTTGGCACAGCCGCAAACGCGAATTAATGAGGTGCATACGTCATAGCGGGACATTACCCGCGTGATCTAAACCCGATAAAGCATTCTCGAGGAATAGTTGTATAGTGCAGGTATACATATACATTTTCATATATATAAATTATATATATGTATATATACATATATATATAAATATATAAAAGTTTTTTGTCGAGGTTGCTGCCGCGCAGAAGCCATCACGCAGATCCTCTCACAATACCTCGGCGTTATATATCTGCTCCGCGAGCGGAGATATTATATATATGTGTATAGTATATTATATGCTCCCGCGGATTTAATTCTCACCGCCCCGGGCGACGTCTCTCGTTATATTTCAATCTCCGATATATCAACGTCGCAACATGGGACGGACCTGCATTAGCCGGCAACTCTGCGAGCCTACCCAGGTGAGATTCAACCATCGGCACGGCCACGGAACCGCACCAGTTGCCGAGGGTCTTGTACTGGCCCGACGTTCCATGCCGGCATCCGGCCGATCCCGGTACCGAGTCGGACCAAACATATGGGCTCGATGAAAATTTTTATCGACTTGCAATCCGGAAGTGACGTCACAACGAGGAGTTTCAAATTTTTTTTGAATGAGGTCACTTCCGGTACAAAAGTGAGATTTTCAAACCGGAACCACTGCAAGGTATTTGTGTACCGTGTGTAGATTGCAGTGGTATGGAAAGTGCAGTGTAGAAAAATTCTTATGAAATTTAATGTACCGGACTGGAATTTTTAATGCAAAAAGTGGTATATTAAATTTCATGTACAATTGTGATTAACAATTAATGTTCAGTGTATTAAAAACATTGGAAATACTTTACTTTTAATAATTTACTTTAATTTCAATGACTAAGTATATTTAACTTATCTTTGAGAAATTTTAGTTGTACCGAATAAAATTCAATTGATCGAAAATAAGTGTCAAACAATTTGACTATGAGAATTACATTTTATTGGCTCAACCAAAATTTGTTGACGTCAAATGGATATTTATTTCGCCATATTGGCTCGATAATAAATGTTATACGTTTTTCAAGCCCGAAGTGAAGTCCCAACGAAAGGTTTAAAATTTTTATTGCCTGATGTCACTTCCGGTTGAGAAAAGTGAGATTTTCAAACCGGAACCAGTGGAAGATATTTAGGTATCGTGTGTAGATAGCAGCGGTATGGTCAGGGGCCCGCGTACCGCTGTTGAGACAAGATTCGAGCGAACCTGCGCGCTTTAGCGTTTACGAAGCTCAGCCACAAACCCCGTTGAGGCTGTGTTCACGAGTGCGCTCGGGGTCAAGAGTGATTCCCGGCTGATATTCCGAGACGCGGCCAGGCCAGATCCGATATCACCAGAAGGCCGTTGGTTACCACTCCTGTACGTCATTTGTCTCCGAGTCTTTTACACCGGTATCTTGCACCGTCCGACGGTCCGGTACGGTTCCATCGGAGCGCAATTCAAGGGAACTGCGCTATTCGCGAATACGACGTACCGGGTGGTAACCTCGAGAGGAAAAAAGACCCTTAAAAATATTCCCTTTTGCAAATCGATTTTGCTTCGAGACCTTCGATCGAGCTCGCTTCAAGTCGTTCGACGACGCGTCTTGACCTCGCTCGGTCAATTCCACTCGCTGTACCTACGCATAGAAACGCCTCACGACGGTCGGACCAATGCATGGGACAAGGTAAAAAAAAAATGTAAGTTAATTTATCGGAATTGAATTTTCTACGCAAGAACTTGTAAAAATTAACGCAATCTTACAATGGAGTTAAAGTAAATTTTTGAAATGTACTTTTATAGTAAAATTAATGTAAATTATTAAAAGCAAACATATTTTGCAATATTTTTTCATCACAATTCTATATGAAATTTAACAGACCAGCTTATGCATAAAAACTTCAAGTAGCAGTGCACTAAATTCCATGCGAATTATTTTACAGTAATAATTTATTTTGGGGAAAGAATTCCCGATCGAACCCCAAAAAAAAGGTCCCATACAAAATGGCCCACAAGTCTCTATTTTGCCATTTCACGATAAAATTATTGCACTTCAATCTCTCTATCCAAAAGTAAAGTATTTCCCTCCCATTAATATCCAATATTTCAAATTCCCCTGAAAATGCTCCATTCCTCGAATTATGATTATAATAATTCAACTATTTACTCCACGCCCGACTGTTGCAAAAAAATGCGCAGTACCGAGGCTCCCTTGACCAAAGTCCCGAGTGATCGATATCCTCCGAATAACCCGGGAAGGTCTATAACCATCGTCAGGGGGGACTCTGGTCTAGGTTCTCGGGACACCGGGTAGGCCGAAGCGGGATTAAAGTTACAGGCACGTTATGTACCGGGGGCTCTCGAGACCACCCACGGGTTGAATCGATCAGGAACTGATACCCCGCCAGAGCTCAGCGGAGCGAGTGAGAAAGATGAGTGGAGATGAGGCTGCGAGTGAGGAACGAAAGAAAACGAATGGGGGGGGGGGCTAGGGGGGAAGGGGTGGGGGGTGAAGGGATAAAGCGCAAAAGATCAACAGAGAAAGTACATCGGAGAAGAGAGACGAGAAGGGTTACAGGTGTACAACCTGGCTGGGTTCTTGTGTGTTCGCCAACCCCCTTAACCCTTTCCACGGGGCGTTGGAAGAAGCGCGCGCCTCAATTCACGATAACAGCTTTCGGAACTGCGCGTTCGCGGGTGCTCTCCGTGAGTCGATCTTATCGTACGGGAGAATTATTGTTCAAACGGCAGTCAGCACGGTCGCACGCGCGCTCGACCCTTTTCAGACCGAAAACAAATCACTGTATAGCAAACATGCCCGGAGAGAGAGGAAGAGCCCCGCGGAGGAGGGACGGATAGAGAGGCATGCATGCAACGAGAACCGATTCCGATCGTGTGTGTCTCGCGAAACGTCGTCGCACGAATCTCCGGGGAGAGGATACATAGACCCGCGCCCCTCGCCCTCCCCGACGCCACCGATGTAGGAGCGGAGAGCAGCCGAGAGGTAAGAGGACACCGGATCGCTGAAGGCAAATCGTCGGACTTCACCACTGCATCACGATGGCAATATCGAGATCGACGAAATTCGATTTTTTTTTTTTTTTTCGTTTCACTTGCCTTGTTCTAGGGACCGATGTGTTTTTTATATAATTTTGTTGCCTGCCGTTGTTGAAACTCCTTCGCATAGAACTTGACGAAGGGAAAAGATTGTTCCTTCGATTACAATCGAATATTAAAATTGCAGATTTTTGTTTCTCGAATTACTCGAAGATTTCATATTTTTAGCATTTTCAGACTCATAGTTCGGGATGTTTCGTCAACAAGAATCAAAAAATCATTTTTTTTTCTCGAATTACCAAATACTCGAGGATTTCATGCTTATAATTCAAGACTTTTGTCAACATTAATAAAAAAAATTCAAATATTACATTTTTTGTCTCGAATTTCCGAACACTCGACTTATAACTTGAGATGCGAAAGGTACAAAAACACTGGGTCGCTGAAGACAAATCGTCGGGGTTCGGCACTGCAACACGATGGCAATGTCGATATAGACGAAATTCGTATTTCTTTTTCCGTTTTTCTTCTCCCAATTTCTAGATCGATGTGTCGTTCAAAAAAATATTTTGATCGCATCTGTTGTAGGAATTTTTTTGCAGCGGACCTGCACGAGGGAAAAAGTTTCTGCGACTAAACAAGAGTTTTGTTGAATGTCAATTTTTATTAAATCGAATGAAAAATGCCCAGCACTCGAGAGCCTCAGACCTATAATTCCGCGCGATTCCTCTTCTCGCGCGTTCCGGAGTACATTTTTATTTCATTCATGCCCGGGACTGTGCGATAAAAGTATATCGCACGGGTTCGCGCTGCTCCGAACGGGTCCCGCAGGTATAAAAAGGCTCGGGGCGGTGGGACGGCAGCGGGAATCGCTGCTGGAATGATTCAGGAAAGAAGTAATCCGCGAAGCGGGATCTTCGGTGCGGCTGACCGAGTGGCGGGCCGCACTCGCTGACCCCGGCGATATCATAAATATCTGCAATTATCCTTAATTAATAACTGACCAGTTAGCGGGGGGTGCGAGTACGAATTTAATGGCAAGTTTCAGGGAATTTAAGTGAGCCGGATGGTCTCTCCTCGATTTTTCTTCTCCTCTTTTTTTTACCCTTGCTAACCCTTTCGATCTCCGTCCATCTTTATCTTTTTCTTCAAATGTGTACGAGAGCCCGGACTGCGCGTGTGTGTCTGCGCACGGCGCGACGAGAGAGTCCCTCGGCACGCCGGACTGTAAAGCCTGAGCTTTATCGTTGACCCGGCGAAACCCGCGTATTCGAATGGCACTTTCATTGCCGTCTTTCTAATTGCCCCGGTCGTCAACAAATACATATATGATACTAATAATATAACGCGATTATATACGCGACTTTAATACACTACTATGCGCGTTACATTCGCGCATGCGAGAGCGGGGATCGAGAGACGATAGCGACAGGCGCCCCGAAACCTGTCCGAAAGTCTTGCGCTTTACAATCCGACGTGTCAAAACTGTTCAGGTGCCGAGCGCTCAAGGAGTGGCTGCCGGGCACGGCGAGCCACCTTCAGGATAGTGAAGAATTATGTTTTACAGGAAATCTACACATTTTTCTAAAAAAAAATAATTTTTTTTTTTAAATATCAGATCTATAGATGAAATGACTATTAGGGTAAAAGTGGTGAATATGGCCCACGACGATTAACACGTAAATGAATGATATATGGACTGGGCCATATTCCCCACTTTTACCCTAATTGCTTGATTGGGATTTCAAAAACAAAATTCTTTGCCGTCTTTCTAATTGCCTGGGTCATCAAGAAATGTATATAGGATACTAATAATATAAAGCGATTTATTGATAGTGTATTAACCCTACTATGTGCGTTACGTTCGCGCATGCGCGAGCGAGGATCGAGAGACGATAGCGACAGGCTCCCCGAAACCTGTCTGAAAGTCATACGCTTTACAATCCGACGTGTCTGCCGGGCACGGCGAGCCACCTTCAGGATCGTGAAGAATTATGTTTTATAGGAAATCTACACATTTCTCTAAAAAAAATTTTAAACGATTTTTTTTTCTTCATTATCAGATTTATAGATGAAATTACTATTAATTGCTTCATTGAGATTTCTAAAAAATGTCAGTCCCGTCTTTCTAATTGCGCCGATCGTCAAGAAATGCATATAGGATATTAATAATATTACACGATTTATTAATCGTCTATTAACGCCGTGTATTGGCGCCTATCGAGAGACGATAGGCGCCCCGAAACCTGTCTGAAAGTCATGCGCTTTACAACCCGACGTGTCAAAACTGTTCGAGTCTCGAGAGCTCGAGGAGTGACTGCCGGGCATGGCAGTCACAGTCACGATCGCGAAGAATTTATATTTTCAACTAACATTTCTATTTTTAAAAAACCAATTTCTTTTTTCATTATCAAACTTATAGATGAAATTACTGTTAATTGCTTCATAGGGATTTTAAAAAAATGTATAAAAATTAGACATTTTACCGGTGAATTTATGACGCGAGTACCAAAAGTCACGAGTCCCGAATAGGCTTGTGTATACTCTCGGCAAATACGAGAATCCTGAATCCTTTTTGACAGAGGATTCGAAAAAAAATAATTTGGTAGCGATATATACTCTCTTCTAGCCGTTGAACCGAGCAAATAACGAAAAAAAGAGGCGAGGGAAAGAGGTGAAAAAAATAAGAATGCTGAGAAACTTGGTGGCCACGTTATTTAGCGCAATTGACGCCCGAGCCTTTTTACATTTTTTTCTTCTATAGAGCAGTGTGTGAATACGCTCTGAGCAACAGCCTGGTATGTCACCTATTCTGTCTCTACGAAGAACAAACATATGACGATCGTCCCGGGAGATTGAAAAAAAACGTTACCACTAATTATCGGCTTGGTTTCGTAGCGACGAAACTCCTGCGATCCTCGGACACAATGTACTACCGAGTAAATGATAAAAAGGTGTCGCAAGCCTTATAGTTCCCAACCCAGCACTGTAAATAATCTCGATAAGACGCCTTTTTCTCATCTCGAAGTTCCCCGAAGCAACATCCAAAATTCCAATTGAAATGACTCCAACAACCCTACTGAGAATGACACACAGGACCGGTGCTGGCTGGGTTTAGGCGGACACTGGCTGACGCTGTGCCAGTACCGGTTCCGTATCCGCTCCTACTAGGGGTATTTCTGAAGTAATTTCTCGCGAGAAAAGTCTTCCAGTTTCTTTAGCATTTCGTTCGTACCTTAGAAAAATCCCTTTCCCAAAGTCACCAAAGTTACTCGCCTCCTGTGAACGCAAACTACTCCTGGGCCTCGAGAGTTTAATCGTAATCGGTATTTTATCCCCGCGAACCAAGCAAGAACAAATGCCCGACTTATGCAACAACACGAGTGTCAAAGTTCCCCGAAGCAACGTCCTAAATTCCAATTGGAATGACTCCAACGGCTCTACTGAGAATGACACACAGAACCGGTACTGGCCGACGTTGGGCGAACACTGGCCAACGTTGGGCCACTACTGGTTCCGTGTTGCACATTCCTACTAAGGGTATTTCAGAGGCAATCTCCCATAACCCATCGAAGCACGGTGCGTCACTGGTGATACACCTTTTTGAACTCAGAAAAAAATCCACTAATAACCAACCGATGTATTTGAAACTTCATACTTAAAAAAAATTGATGCTTCGAAGGGGTTTAAGGAGGGGTTGCCTTAGAAAAATCCCTTTCCCAAAGACACCCGCGACCCGCTGAACGCGGACCGCTCCCGGCCCTCGGGAATATAATCGCGACCGGTCTTTTATCCCCGCGAACCGAGCAACAACAAATGCCCGATTTATGCAACAACACGAGCCCGGCCAACAAACAGCGCCCGTACCTTACGTGCGCGAATATAATGGCTCGTGAATAATATTTCAAGATGGCTGGAGGGGAAAGGAGCTCGGTGTACGGGTACGCGCCCGCGGTGGATGGCACAGCTCGATATTATTTAGCGTCCTGAGGTCGCACCCACTTAACCCCGTGCCGCACGCGCGAGTTGACCAAGCGCGCTCTTCGCGAGACGTACCTACGGGCGGCCCTTGCAAAAGGGCCCTCTTCTCGTATGCCTCCGCATCCCTCGCCCCACCTATCGCCCGTTGCCGCAAAGACAGCGAATAAGTCGCCTCGGGTAAGCGCGAAAGCCGACGCATTCCCCAACCGCGGATTTTGGTCCCGCCATCGCTTGTTTGCAAATCGCTGGATTTATATAGAATAAAAGTTTCCGCCGAAAGTCGCTGGTAAAGGAACTGATTGCCGGTTGCGGATGGGCAAAGAGGGAAATAAGGGCGTGCGTCAACGCGCCGTTCGATAAGAACAAGACGAGCAGTTCGATCGGGGACTCCGTGGACTCGAGACGTATATGTTGTATAAGAAAAATAACTTTATTATATTTCGTGCACAGTATTCCTTAAACCATTGGTTTTTTTTTACTTTATTTTATTCCGATAACTTTTTACCCTTACACGTTTGCCTCCCGAAAAAAAAATGAAGTTTTCATTTTTTTTACGGGATTTACGTGTCATAAAAAAAGGCAAACAAATCTTTCATTGGATAGGGCGAAATAAAAATTTATTTGTCGTTAAGAAAATTGAGTTGAGCCGAACAAACATTCAATCGACCAAAAATAATGGTTACGTTGTTAAGCAAAAATTTAAGGCGGGAAAGCAAACGACGAGGCCTACTCAACATTTGTTGACAATAAATGGCTATTTATTTCGCCATATCCAACAAAAGATTTGTTAACGTTGAACAAACTCTTCAAGAGTGTGCAAGAACTCGGTGAAGAAGGCGAAAGAAAAAGTGGCGAACGCGCAGAGGTGCAGGCGGAGCTTCTTATCGCCCGGCGACAAACCCGCGAGGCTCTCGTATTTATTAATGAACGTCCATTCGGTTGACAAGTCTCCGCGAGTCTCGGAGGCGACGCTGATCGAGACGACCGCGCGCGCAGAACCACCGCTCGTTCCCGACTTTCCATCGGCCAAAGATCTTTTCGCGCGCGGGTGAAACCCTCCTAATCGATTACACGAACCACCCACGCGCTCCGGAGGATTCGCTGGAAAAACACGTTCCCTTCGTCGAGGAGCTCGAACCTGTTGCCGGACGGACGACTATTTCGCGATACATACGTACCCGTACACTTGTATTTCCGCTGCTTCCAGTCATCCGTCGTGAATTAACGTCAGCCGTTAAACACGCACGAATTTATTATCACGGCGAGCGTGTCGGTCGGTGATAAATTCGCTACTGCGGCCCAGCGAACAGCGGGCTCGAGGCAAAAGGTACCGTTTTTGGCTGCGGTAGGAGAGACTGGTCGGTTACCGGATCGGCTGGTTCCAAAGAATTGAGCAGTCCTACCGAGACGATTGCCGACTTGTCTCGTTACGCGTCGTTGCGACAGCGTCGTTGGTCGCTGCCAGGAACGGCGTTGACGCTAATCGCCGAACCTTGCGGCACAGTTTCCAATTTCCGAGGCTTTGGATGGAATCGTTCTGTCTCGGAGAAAGTTGTCGGAGAACGTAACTGCATGTTCATTGAATATAATATTTATAAACATCTCGAGTACTCTGTGTCGCGAAAACAGATTACTGTAAATCGTTCCATTTAAGATTTGCTCTGTTTTTTTGTGTAAAAATATTTCGATCGTTCCGCGATCCTACACTGAGAGAAGGATCCAGTAAATAGTACCGATCACCTATGAAAAATTACCATAGCACACAGTAGTAGAGCGCCAAGGCGCCACCTATGGCAGAAAGTCTCACATTATCCAAGACTTTTTACCACAAATCTAAGAAAAATTCTTACAAATTCTTATTGTTCTTATTCTTATAAATTTTTACTTTCATATTCATATTAATTCTTATTTTTCTTATGTTGCATTGTATTTTTGCATATTCTTATTTTTGTCTTATACTCTAGTTTCATTATTCTATTTTTCCGCCTAAATTGCCGTACTTTGGACAAAAATTTTTGCGTACACCAGTAAACGAGCAGATCGAATTGCATCGCGTGGACATCCGAAGGAAAATATCTATTTGAACCACGGGGAAGATTCGCGAGATGCGGCTCTCTCGATTCGTGGGTTCGATAAAGCTGCGCGGTGCGTGCGGTACGTGACCGGCTTGCGTTCCGACAACTGTCGCACAGTAGGATTGTGAAGAAACGAGAGATCGAGAAGCGGCGAAGCGACGCACGCAATGCCAGTGACCGAAGGGCTTTATACGCACGCGACCTTTGAAATCGCAGCCCCGGACAGGCAGCTCGTCTCGTTTGTTAAAGTCGATTGGGTGAGAGCGAGCGGTTTGCGCGACTGGACATTCCGCGGCCGTAGAAGGTATCCACGAAAGCGGGAGATGTCGAAAGACGCTCGAGGGAGCAGCGAGGAAGCATCGATGGTCCAGTGCCAGAAGGGCGTACAAGAATAGGATTCCGGTACCATCGTACGCCCTTTTCGAACCGGGCCGTCGATGTAAACTATATAAAGACACGAACGTAGTACCATTCGGGCCATTTTCTGCGAGGCGAAGTAACAGTGGTGCGGGTATTATCCACTGGATGGAGTACGAAAGACTCCTGGGAGCTTATTTCTGTTCTTGCACGATCCGCGGGGACGCACCCAATTAGCCTTCGACGACAAGAGAGGATCGGGAGAGGCTAACGGAGACGCTGTCACTGCCTCGCGGCCGCGACGAACCGATCGACGGGTATTTAGTGAAGCTGACCGAAGACTGCGAATCTTACCACCGATTTTCTGGAAATAAGAATGGAAGTTATTTTCCATTTATAGTCCATTCGGAGTTCCGGCGGAAGGGGCCATTTTCTGCGAGGTGATGTTGATGTGGCGCGGATGGCGATGCATCGCACAAATTTCGCTAGAGGAAGTTCACTTTGAGATATAGTCATATTTGCCAGATACTTCTCTCGGTGAAGAAGTGAAAATTGAAATTAGGGTAAAAGTGGGGAATATGGCCCGGTCCATATATCATTGATTTACGTGTTAATCGAGGTGGGCGATATTCACCACTTTTAGCCTATGTTCAATTCGACTCTTGGGAGCTCAATTAGTGAAGCTGACTGGCAGCCGCAAATCTTACGGCTGATTGATAAAAATTGAAACGATTTATGACCCTGAAGATATCTGCATGAGACCGAATTTCATTCAAGTTGCAACTACTGTGTTCTACATCGCACACACTTCGGTAGGCGAAGTTCATTTGGAGAGTAAAATTCTACGAGTAAACAATTATTTTTCTTCTCAAAGTAGTGCGACGGACACTTGCAAAATATGAATAAGGTCATACTTATTTTCCACTTGGAGTATCAGCGAAAGGGGCCATTTTCGACGAGGCGATGTAACAGTATCGCGGGTCTTATCCGCTGGATGGATTACAAAAGACTTATTTCCGTTCTTGCACGATCCGAAGGAACGCACCCAATTACCCTTCGACGACACGAGAGGAGCCGCGACATGCGAACAAGTGTTTAGTGAAGTTGACCTACGACCGCGAATCTTACCGCCGAATTTCACGGAATAAAAATTACAATGATTTTTTTGGCTCCTGGCCAGCTCTGGCGAAGTGCCCATGAAACGAAAACTTTACCGAGCCAGAACTAAGGGAAAGGAAATATCTTCGATGGATCCATCCTCAGCTATTGAATAGCGCAAGCACGGTCGGTCAATTTCACCGAAGAGCCGCGACGAACGTCTCGATGACCGGTGCGTAAGGCTCGTCCAGGATACCCCTGGATCCATCCGTGGCGAAGCAGGCGCCTCTCGCAGGGAAACGCGTCCCGCGCCCTCGCGAGTCCGCGGGTCAAACGTAAAGCCCGCGAGTTTGCTCGTAAACGTCTCGCGTCGGTCGTCGGTCCCGCGTCCGTTCGCCGGCTGGATACGCACTCGAGCCCTCGCTCGATCGTTTACACGTTCGACGGCTGCCGGAGACGACGGATGGTAAGAAAAATCAAAGAAAAAAAAAATTGAAAAAATAAAATAAAATTCAAGAGGCAAAAAAATGACATTATGAACTTTCAGGCGGCCAAGCGGTCGCGAGTCCCGGCGACTCGTCGTTTAGTCGGTGACCCCGGACTGTCAACCTTTTCCCCTATCTTACTCATTTCGCGTAGGATTTTCTCATTTCGCATGGGATTTTCTCATTTCGCGTCGGATTTTATATCCGCGGCGCTCGGCCAATCTCGGCCGACAGGAGTAAGGGACGAAGATAAGGATTGCCGGAGAGAGTTCCGACGATCGTTCGGTAATATGGATAGATGTAGTGGGTATGTTGGATTTATATACGTGCGTGGAGCTTCGTGCTGATGAACCGCAGGCCACAGGTGCAGTAAACCCCTTTAATTCGCGAGCGAGCCTAATGGCTCGCCGGCTCGCGAGGCTTCCTCTTCTTCTTCTTCGTCGCCTTTCTCGCATATAATACCGCGATGTCCCGACCCCGGGTTTATAACGTTTGCACTAAACTCGCGCCAGTCGCGAGCACGCACGCGAGAAGTATGCCGCGTCCGCGCCCACAATTATCGTCGCTTTTGTGTATTGTCGGTACTTCGAGCCGATAGAGGAAAATTTCCCGCGCGTATCGTCTATGCATCTGGTACGAACACACCTCGATGAACCCGACGCGTGCTGAACATTGACCGAGTCTTCTGCGGCTATAAAAATCACAAGCCCGGGCGCGAGACGTCGATTTACGACTTTTCTTCACCCGTTAAAACCATTTTTATTTCAATACATACATTTTTCGATAAATACATTTTTCATAAAGTAAAGGCTGAAGGACTTCCGTCAATGCCCTATCGGCC
The DNA here is from genome assembly GCA_030522665.1 of Ichneumoninae sp. A BG-2022a. NCBI lineage: Eukaryota > Metazoa > Arthropoda > Insecta > Hymenoptera > Ichneumonidae > Ichneumoninae sp. A BG-2022a. Next base: position 1,156 of record JAPYZC010001747.1, on the reverse strand, counting down.
CACCCCAAGGCATCGTAATGTATACAGATACGAAAAAAAACATCTAAACAAATAAAACTCGTATTGTAGGTCAATTTACGTTAAATAGATTTACGATTTTTCTTCACTCGTTAAAACGATTTTTATTTCAATAAATACATTTTTTATAAAGTAAAGGCTGAAGGACTTCGGTCAATGCCCCATCGGCCCACCCCAAGGCATCGTAATGTATAAAAATACGAAAAAAAACACCTAAACAAATAAAACTCGTATTGTAAGGGAGGTCAATAAGTGTCTTCTACTACCGGCCAGTAAAATCAATTTTTTCAATAAATACATTTTGTAACAAATTAATTTTTCATTTGACTAATTTCGGTCGATGGCAGCACATTTGTAATCTAAGTCTGTTAGGTATCAAAAACCTGTTCTATGTTATTCACTACTAATTTTTCAATAAATTAATTTTTAATGTAATATGATAGAATCGTATATTCAATTAATTGGAAAATAAGGTGGAAAATAAGAAAACACGATAACAATCGATTGAAATTCTGGAATTAAATTCCGAACGTGACTACTCGGTTATATATAGGACACCTATGTGCGCAGAATCGGTATGGAGATGTGTGTACGATGTATCGATATCTCTTCGCATCAGCTCGCGCTCTATCTGCCTATCAACATCAGACATACTGGTTTCCATTCAAAAATCTATTCATAGAAGCGTGAGCCGGGACGATAGGATCGTCGATAGAAAACGATGCGGGATGCTGCGCGTTTTTTTTTTAACGAGGAAGGATTCATTGCCGGTCCCACGGCCAGCGAAGATACGCCGTCTCCGATGCGCTTATCTCTCTTTCTCTGTTTCGTTCTTTATAACGTTTTTTTTTTTTTGTTTAATTCGTTTCACCACGAAGAAACGTCTTCCCAGGGGAATTATTCGGCGAGATAAGCGAGGAATGAGAGAGCTACAGACGGCCGCGTAAGGGATTTGAATTGTTTTAATTATTCGATATATTTGAATAACATATCGAATGATTTGTAGTCTTTATGAATTTTCGAAAAATAAAATAAAATAGTCCCGTTCGATACCTCGATCATTCCGACCATTCCGATAATTCTGAGCAATTTGGAAGAAATAGCTTCATGTGAAGTGCGGATTCACAATTATTTTAAT
>JAPYZC010001746.1:0-22652 GCA_030522665.1 Ichneumoninae sp. A BG-2022a | reverse complement strand
ATAATAATAATAATAATAATAATAATAATAATAATAATAATAATAATAATAATAATAATAATAATAATAATAATAATAATAATAATAATAATAATGCAGTTCACTGAAGCTCGTCTACATCTTCTCGGTGAATCCTCATCTGGGACCTCTTCAAGTCTCGTTATCGCGAATGGTCATGGATATAATGAAATTCTTCTTTCTCTACGTTCTCGTGCTTTTCGCATTCTCGTGCGGTGAGTGTTATATCATTATTGCTTACGGGTGTTCCGAGAGAAAAATAAAGATCTAGTAAAAATTTCTCTAATGTTTATTTTTCAGGGCTCAACCAGCTGCTGTGGTACTACGCCGACATGGAGAAAAAAAGATGCCCGGCAGCGATGCTCTATCCGAGTAGCAACAACAACGTGACCGCCGACTCCAACGCCTGTATCGTCTGGCGCAGATTCGCGAAGTAGGTCGAAATATTTCTTCTTTTGTTTTTTATATACATACATATATATCTATATTTTTTTTCGGGGCATACCTTCCGATAGTCCGCAATCAGGCACACGGGTTTATTCAAAGGGGTTTCTACGGATGATTGCAGCTTGTTCGAGACCACTCAGACGCTCTTCTGGGCGGTCTTCGGCCTCGTGGATCTCGAGAGTTTCGAGCTCGACGGCATAAAAGTATTCACGCGCTTCTGGGGTATGCTGATGTTCGGCACTTACTCCGTCATAAACATCGTCGTCCTGCTGAATCTTCTTATCGCCATGATGAATCATTCCTATCAACTCATATCGGTTAGTAAATTTTCAAACTTCCCTGCCTCGCGCATAGACCCGGGACTCTCGTAAATATGGAAGACATCGCGTTCGAATGATAATTTAATTCGAGCAGGAGCGCGCGGACGTCGAGTGGAAGTTCGCCAGAAGCAAATTGTGGATAAGCTACTTCGAGGAGGGTGGCACAGTTCCACCGCCGTTTAACATAATACCTACGCCGAAGAGCGCGTGGTACGTGGGACAGTGGGTCTATCGGAAGCTGTGCGGACACAGCCGGGCCGCCAAGAAGGAGCACATGAGAACCATAAGAGTACGGTTTACCCTTATTCTTATAATCCCCGAGTAATTAATTTTTCCTAACGCATGCTCGTTAAATCCCACTTTCCGTTCCTGAGAAGTGAGCGCAGAGACCCTTTTTCGCATAGTGTGCGCGAAAAATACTGCGCATGCGTTCAGACGCAATATGGTATTTTTTTCTCGCACTAGTGTGTGAATAGTAATTTGCGATATAAGTGCGGTAAAGCGAACTTTGTACGGACGCTGTGAAACGAGTCACTTGACAGTCTGCGTATAATCGTCGCTACATCGCACTAGTGTTGCATAATATTTTTTGTAACAAATGCAGGAGACGTGTTGCTTCTCCGTGCCTGCTGATTATGGCGCTGTACAGCAAGGCCTACTGCGCATGCGCTGGGCTTTACGCACGCTTAAGCGGGCCAGGGCTGTAAAACCCCACTTTCGCCACTCTTGGCAGGCACGAAAAGTCGCACATTGCATGCATGAGTTACAAAAAGTGTCTTTCTGCGTACACTTCCCAAGAACGAAAAGCCTGATTTTCGTCAATTTGGTAGGGAAAATAATGTTAATAGCATGGCCGCTCTCGCCTTCGGTTCGTACGGCATTTTCAAACTCGTCAAAAACTCTCTTTCTAAGTCCTTGCTATACAAATAATTATTCCGTCCTCACTCGAATGTAATGACTTACTTTTATTGTGCTTTTGTTTGTTTAAATCTATTCAGAGGAAAGTGAAGCAAGCCTCTGAGAGGGACTTTCGTTATCAGGGAATAATGAGAAATCTCGTGAGGCGTTACGTCACCGTCGAGCAACGAAAGACCGAGGGCGAGGGCGTCACCGAGGACGACGTCAACGAGATAAAGCAGGACATCAGCGCTTTCAGATGCGAGCTCATTGAGATACTGAAGAATTCGGGAATGAACACGTCCACCGCCTCAGGAACCGGTACCGGTGAGCCCCGTACTCCTTTCCAATATCCCCTCCAATTCCCATTTCATAAACGTTCGCGCTTTCAATAGCCCGTCGCTTTCACACACAATTCATCTCTCACCCACTCATTGTATCGCGAACGAATCACATCCATTTTCTGATCCACAATCTTTGGTCACGTCTTCTTTTTGTCCCCGACACTATACACGCCTTGGACAAAATATACGTTCAAGGACTCTTCGTTTTCAATTTTCTGGCAATGGATTTTTTAAATACTTTTCCTTTAGAATTCCTTGAGAGAATTTAATGGATTAAAAAAGAAATCCATTAGCAGGATATTGAACGTGGGAAAGAAGGTCCTCCAAGATTCTTTTGCCCAAGGCGGATAATTCAGGCGCCACGAATTGCCAGAGATTATAATTTTTTTTCTCCATAATGTACAGAAATTTTCGACGTCATCTTTCACTCTGTCGCTCACGCTCTTTCTCTCCGTCTCTCCGATGCAATCCAGCGATCAAACTGTCGGCATGCGGTTCCTTTAGAGTAAATATGTCGTTGGTTTTATAAAAAGTTTCGGTGATCGTGAAGTACCGATGAAAAAATGTTTCCGCAGGTGCCGGAGGGAAGAAGAATCGTCAGAAGGAGCGTCGACTGATGAAGGGCTTCAACATTGCGCCGCAACCGGGTGGTAGCGGAACGTTGCCGCCGGTAGCCGAGTTCATTGCTTCGCTGCAGCACACACAGTCGGAGAGTACCCATCACGACTTGTTCGGCAGTACTCTCAGTGGGATATTCGGACCTGGTGCGACACCGAAGAAGCATCCTCATCACACGAGCACGAACAGCGTTCCTGGGCTGACAACTTCGACACGTCAGTCACGTTTCACCCGTAACGGATCGAGAAAGCGACGGTGGGGTACTCTGATCGAAGCTGCCAAAGCTGGACGAGTTTCCAGGCTCATTGGTGCGTGTAATATGATCAATATTGACATATCGTTCAGGAGAAAATTCCAGTCGCTGCGGAAACGAATTATTATTATTATTATTTTTAAGTATATAATAATATATATATTTTTTGTAAATTTAATGCACCGGACTGGAAATATTTACCCAAAAAATTGTTCATTAAATTTCACGTCTAATTGTAATGAAAAGTTAATGGAGTTTTATAGTGAAACCAAAGTAAATTATGCAAAGTGAAATACTGTACGTTAATTTTTCATCACAATTCAGTCCGGCACATTAAATTTCCATCTCACCGGTACCATCCAAAAACTTATAAAACGTCTTGGGTTTTTCAATCGCAGGTCGTTCGCGATCCGAGGACTCGGTATACTCGCCAGCTTCGGACGACGGTGGTTCCCGTTCGGATGGCTCCTCCGACTCCAAGTCCTCCCTCGACGCGCCACCGTCATCCTCGCGCTCCCACAACAATAATCAGCATCACCAGGCGTCCGCGGGTTCCTCGCACGAACATTCCCAGCAGCATACAGTGGTCGAGAATCGACATCACCGTACGAACGAGGCTCATCACGTGTTCGCCCACGGTCTCGGCCCGGCGATCGCCGCCCTGAGGAAGAAGCGCAAAAAATTTTCCGCCTCGAGGGCCTCGACACCGACGATGACGAGCGGCAACGCGAGCACGATCGAGAGCACGTCGAATCCACCGAGCGCGATACTTCCCGCATCGTGTGTCAGAAGCGCAGCGACGACGATAGCGGCGGCGAGTTCGACGGCGTCGGCGACGCTGAAGGGCCAGCTGCAACGGGCGAGCAGCGTGCCCACTCGGGGACCCGATCTGTCCTCGCAGATGATACCCGTCCGACGTCACGAGGCGACACAGAGCCAACAGCCGAGTCTCGATACGACGGAAATTTCCAGCATCACCGAGAGAGTAGGTGAGGCCGCTCGATATTGAGTATAGCGACGACGGGTGGAGACTCAAGGATCACGGCCACTAGTTGTAAACTTGTGATACTTCTCGCGATCCAGAGGTCGACGATGTTGCAGGTGAGGGCACGGCAACGACAACGAGCACGCCACCGCTGACACCGTCGACGACGGAGGAGAGCGTCGTCGGGGCGCAGGCTGGTCCAGCGAATCCCGAGGACCCCGCCGATCCATCGGCCGGTCTCGATCTATCGTCGAGCTTCAAGAGAAACGGCTCGGCGAGCAGGCTGCAGAGGCTCGCGGGTATCGAGCCGATCGCCGGCTACGACGTGACGACCGGCTGGCTCTGAGACGCCACACACATTACCTCTCAACGGGTAGAGCAAGAGCTTGATCGTATCGTCGAGAGAGAGGGAGAGAGAGAGAGAGAGAGAGCCACAACGATGCCTTCGTCGCGCGAGCGAGACCGAAAATGAGTTTAGACTATAAGTATACACGTATATAATAAAAAAGAGAAGAAATTCAAAAAAGAAAAAAATCGTAACTGTGAGGCAGTGAGAGTACACAGACGCGTCGTCGCGGTCGCCCCCACGAGCCCCGTACCGAATTGAGCAAGAAGCGCGCGGGCGCGAAATCTTTATATATATATATATATATAATATATAATATAATTCATCGTGGACGCTCTCGTTTTTAATTAGCAATCCCCTCGCTGGAATCTCTCTTTCTCTTTATCTCTTCAACTCACTTTTTCCTCGTTCTACATATACAGTATGATTAAAAAAAAAAAGAAAAAACTAAAAAGTATCGCTGATCGCCGTGCGATTGGGTAAGAGAGTCTCAGCATCCAGGAAAGATTATTAAGATACGAGATAAGCGAGGATGAGATTTGTCTAGTCCTGATAGAAAAAAGAAAAGGAAAAAGAAATAATAACGTAGCGCGTATACAGATATTTATCGTAATAAGCTATACCGGAGGCTGATGGACTTGTGTATTTTTTCACCTGCACAATTTGCGAGCGTGGCTCGTAAGGGCCACTGTTGTTAATAAACTGCCAGTACGTTGATATGACGCTCGGGTCGGGCAACGGAGACGGGCTATTGCCCCCTTGCACAAACTATTCTATATTAAAATGAAACAACAAATCAAAACAAAACTAAGCAAAAAAAAAGGAAGAAAATCACACTACAACGTTAACGAGCGAGCCATTACTCGGGATTTTATCACTATCAAACTTATCGTACGTTTTATTATTAGTAACGCTACTACACTACTACTAAACTACGACTAAATACCAAAGATTTATCTCACATAGCCGATCAGGGAAGAGAGGCTGGAGGATGACCGTTGTCGTCACGACCAAGTAGCGTCAGATAATTAGAGGTATCTCTGATAGTCCAATAGCATAAAATATTGTACGATTATAAAAAAAAGGAAGGAAAGAAAAAGCAGTATAACTGGTAGAGCGTCGAGGAAGCGTGCAATTTTCTCGTGTACACCACGCGCGTACCGTATTATCGACGTACTTAATTGTGGGACATAGAATGCCTGCGCCTATCATTGAGTGCGCGTGTAGGACAGATAAAGGATATTATAATGATAATTATTACATGCACGAGCCTCTCATTTATTTAATCGTTATGCGTACTGTCATTCCATACGATTCTGTAAACTGTTAACTAACGACGATAATAGTGATAAAAAAAATAATCTACCGTTCTCGTTCCACTTCGCTCTCGGAGGTTTTTACTCGCAGGGCGCCAGCATGCAGCGGGCGCGTCTCTGTAATTTTCTCGGGCACGGCCTCCCGCCGTTCTGCGGTTCGCGCTGGAGACAGACACAATCCGCAATGATAAATTTGTTATTTCGTTCCGACTTCGCTGAAATAACCACATTCCTTGCGCGCAACTCGGGACTGATCATTATAAACCTGTACGTATGCGCAGTTCTGTTTCATTACTCCCTAGGGAGTAAAAGGGCTCGTTACTCCCTCCGAAAGCCCTATTACTACCGGGGGAGTAATGCTCATTGGCGAATATGAAGATTCTGTGACGCAAAAAATGTGGTTATTGTAACGAACTCCGAAAAACATGTATCGGGTGCTACATGGGAGGGAGCGGATTCTCCCCTCGCTTCGCACGTGCAGTAAATTTCACACTCCGCGAAGATCGGGCACTTCCCTCCCTTGTAGCATAATATATCATTTCACCCGATTTCCCTGGCGAGTGCTGCGACTTGAAAAACCACCATCAAACTACCTTCAAAGCGACCGAGTAAACGACCGGTCGTTTTCGGACAAACATACGTCCGCGAAAACTACTGTCAAAACGACCTTATCCGTGTCCGTACAAGGCCCATACGAGCAGCTTCCAGGGACGAAAAACAATTGTCAACCAAACTACCATCAAAACACCTTTCAGTCCGGTCGTTTTTCTATTTTCAACTGAAGAAACGACCACATAACGACAACCGGACTGAAAGGTCGTTTCCGCGGTTGTTTGTCCAGTCTTGTAATGTAAAACGACCTGACTGAAAGCTCTCTGTCGCGGATGAAGTCGTTTTAACAGTCGTTTTACCGGGCGTATTTTTGTCCGAAAACGACCGGTCGTTTTCTCGGTGGTTTTGATGGTCGCAGGATCTGCCAGGGTTTGATAACAAAACCACATTACTTGCGTGCAACACGGCCGGAAAATCACCTATCATTTACCGATGAACATTATTAACATTTCATTACTCCTTAGGAAGTAATAGGGCTCATTACTCCCTCTGGAAGCCCCGTTACCCCCGTAGGAGTAATGGTTATTGGCGAATATGACGATTTTGCGACGCAAGAAATTGGTTACTTTAACGAAGTCAGAAAAAAAAAGTATCGTATGCTACACAGGAGGGAGTGGATTTTCACTTCGTGCGATTTGTGACCTCGCTTCCTACAGACAATAATTTCACGCTCCGCGAAGATCGCGTCCTTCTCTCCCTTGTACCATAACGTACGAATTCCGCTGGGATACATCGCTCATAATGCACAGAGCGACTCTTTACCTTGATCATCCGGAAACTAGTGAGGCGTCCAGGACCGCAGCTGACACTGCACGGGGTCCACGGGGACCACTCGGTGACCATGCAGTCGACCGGAGGAGGCGACGGGGACGCGATTTGATTCTGTTGAAGACTCGCCGGATCCGGAAGCGATTGACCCGTGAGGGCGGCTCTCACCTGCGCATTTCCGGAACGAAAGGATTCGTCTCGTAAGTGAAAATTTAATATAACATTGCTGAGGGATATTTTAATAAAAAAAAAACACTAACGATTCCGCATGTACTGGTACACTCCTCCGAGGTGAGGAAATTGTTTCTGTTACCGCGGCAACCACCGTAACCGAACGAGACGCACATGAGCTTTCGAGGATCGAACGCCCAGCGCTGAAAGTATCCTCGGCACGGGCCGACGTCGGCTTCCTCCATGCAGACGACTGTGGACCAAATTCGAAAGATTAAGTGAGTTTCTTTATTTTAATTTTTTTAAGTTGGCAATAAAGTTGATTGGTCCAACCTTTGGCCGTGGCCATGTCGAAGGTGCAGTCGGCTTGCACGAGGCAGGTTCTCTGCTGCAGTAATTCCACTCGGGACGAACACTCTTCCTGCTTGGACGGATCCACCATCAGCAATCTCGTTCTCAGTTTTATTCCCTTGCCGCAGGAAGCACTGCACGGGGACCAATCAGACCACTCCGTCACCTGTTTCATTTACATGATATTAAAAAAATTGTTGTGCTTCAACCCAGATAGACAAGCGCTCCGAAGAGGGCGTAGTTGGAGCAATAATTGCGACACGCCTGGCGCATGTCGCAAATATCGGGCAAACTGCGAACGTTTCGTGGCGACTGTCTATCGGCGACGTACGATGGATTTATTGTTTTTTCGACGTTAGATCGATGGACCTTGCATGACGGATCGATGACTTCTTCGGTCCCCGGTGCGCACGCCGGTTCCATACACTTGGTCTTCTCGACGATCGAGACGTGCGGACACTTCTTACGTCCCATGCGATCCTTGAACCTTCTCGTGCGCATCTTCAGTCCCACACCGCAGGACGACGAGCACTCGGACCATTCGTTCCACTCGGTCGTCTCGCAAATTCCACCGTCGGTGCCTGGCAATGAAATCTCGTCGGCATCCTCGTTCCTCTCCTCCTCACCGCTATAATAAAATAAAATAACTCAAATAAAATAAAATAAAATAACTCAAATAAAATAAAATAATAAATAACTCAATACTGATGGGGGTAAAAAGTCTTCGATTATTTACTCACGGGCATTCTGGGATCGCGGAAACGCACATCTCCTTGGAAACGAGTTGTCTGTTGCACCCCAGCATTTTAGCTTTGTCGGGCATTATGTAAGAACGAGTACGCATTCTGAGGCCCTTACCGCAGCTCACGGAGCACGGGGACCACGCAGTGTAGTCGGTCGTTTGACATTCGGCTGCAAGCAAAAAATGAAAAAATGAATTAATAAGATTAATTAATTAATTACTTAAATAAAAAATGAATGAAAAAAATGAATCAATTCATTAATCACTTGATTAATTCATTGATTAATTAATGAATCAATTAATAGTATGTAACGTTTTAAAGTATAACAAGTTCAAATTGTTCGTAACGTTCCAGCCGTGACGTCGACTCACGTCTGCTGGTGTCCTCGGTATTTTCGGCGACCTCAAGCTCGGCGACTTGTAACCTGAGGCTTTCCTCGTCGCAGCTTCTCGGAATGACCTTTTCCCGATTAATGTACAAACGCGCCAGCGGCAGCATGGGTCTTCCCGTTGGATCGTAGAACGGTGACCTGGGATCTTCCGGATAGCGGGTGGTTATCGGTTTCATTTTTTCCCGTGGTTTGGTCTCGGAGTTCGGGGACATGTAGCTTATGCCGTTGTCGGTGCCGGAGTCCCAGGGATAGAGGTCGATCGTCGTGCGACTCATCCACGTGCAGTCGGCCTGGCAGAGGTTTAGCTTGCTGACTCCGACGACCCAGTCGGGAGACGGTCCGAGCATCGAAGCCACGGAGAGGAGGGGATGCTTCTTGTCGACCCGGAAACTCGCGGTGGTGTTCGTGTTTACGTTTGGGTACCAAAGCCCGGCGGCCTTGACGAGAGTCCGCAAGTGCTGGGACTTCGCCCTCAGCTCGGTCTCGAGTCCCGAGGCCGATCCCCATTCGGCCAATTGGCGAAAACCGTCGGTGGCGATGTGATCCTTTCCCCAGAACGAGAAGTCGCTCTCGTGGGAGGCTCCGATTAAATCGCTGAAATGCGTCAGCCAAACGGAGAAGGGGAAGTCCCTGGGATGCGTGATGTTGGACCAGATTCCTTCCATCACGAGCTGCGGAGGAGGCAAGAGAACAGTAAAGCAGAGCAGAGGTCACAGTTATCTGGTCGTATAGCGGAATTTTTTTCGTACAGAAATGGGACATTTTATAGCGTTGATTAAGGCCATGTTTCGCATCGCACAACCCGCGACTGTTACTCAGTCGGTCACAAATCAATATTCTTATCTTTTCCGATACTATTGACGATTTGGAGAAAAGCAAATTAGTTTTTTGTAAGGAATACTTGGACTCGTGACAAACGATTTCAAGTATGGAAAATATTTCACATGCACTTCTTCGGGGGCCGAAGAAGTGCGCACGAAATACCGCTGTCGGTAATAAAAACTGTAGTTGATTTTTTGTTTAATTATGCCGAACATCCGCGACAGAGATCGGATTCTTGTATGAAGCTGAATTGTTACCCGCTTCAGCAGTTGCTTTTAATCGTGGATGGTCTGCACTGGTAGAAAAATTAATTACAGTTTTGTATTACCGACCGAGCCCGGGGATAGTAGAGAAGGAGTGTCACGTCGTCTTAGGGCTTCTCGCTGCAGATTCGACATATTTTCTACGTTACCGACGGTGGTATCCCAAAAGCATGTGCAATACCGCGGTCGGTAATAAAAACTGTAATCACCTTTTCTCACGGATTCTGGCATTCACGATCAAAAGAATAACCTTATAGAAAGCCGAGACTATATCCGCTTTCGATGTGACTATTCTTTTTACCGTTCATGCGTGAACCCGTGAGAAAAGTTATTTACAGTTTTCGATACCGTCTTAAGAGGAAGTGAAATATCGCGGTCGGTAACGAAAACTGTAATGAACTCATGGTGGCCGCGGTCAGGGAACACCGTGAAAACCGGGAAAAGTCAGGGGAAAAAAATCGTTGTCAGGGAATAAGGGAAAAGTCAGGGAATTTCAAAATTGGTCAGAGAAAAAGTAAATTACCGCCGAACCTTGTATAAATAGATAAGAAATACATAAAAGGGAGCTTTCAAAAAAAATATGGATCATTTCGAAAAAAAATATATAGAATTAAACATTAATACAATAATTAGGCATTTTTGATTTGCATCATTAATGTCTTTTTTGTTTGGTGAGGGAACATTTTTAATTGGTCAGTGAAAAGTCAGGGGATTTTTTTTTTTGAGGAAAAAGCAAATTCGAGCTGGAAGCGCACGGTAATTTCGAATCCTGCCCGAATTCATTGTTTTCTCAAGAAAATTAGCACGCGACGGAGCCAGGAGTGTGAGAGAGAATACGCCATTGGTCTTACGGTGGAGCGAGGGGGAGCGACCGAGAACGTGTCTCACTTCACCTTAAAGACACAACGCCCATCGAGCATTTCACTCGAGTCAATTAATTTCGTTTACTTGCCGAGTACTTGGCCTCGTCGCAGGCGCAGCAAGTCGTCGAGCCTTCCCGACTGTCCCGCTCCTCGGATCTCGCCTCGCAAAAAGTTTTAACCAAATTGCCGTCCTCGGCGTACCACACGTTCGGATTTTCGAAAACCATCGCTGTGAAAACAACGCAGCCCGAGCCGGCCGGCGGCGACCGCCACATGACCTTGATCTCCGACTTCGGAAGATCCGTCGCTTCGGACACGGTGTTTACGCAATCCTCGTTGAAGCTCGTCAGCGAGTCCGAGTAAAGCTGAAAAGAGCCCACTCGGGACACCGGACTGTTCGGCGAATGCTGCGAATCCACCGAGAGCGTGAAACGCGTGAATTGCTGAATGCTCTCGTGCGTAAGGGCACCTTGGTTGAAAGAAGAAAATAAATCCTCGAATTTAACCAGCCCTTCGTCTCTGCGGAATTTTTAATTAATTTTTCTTTTTTTTTATGTGACTCTTTACCTCTGAGACCGATCGCGTAAATCGTGTCCGGAACGTATTTTTCCGTGCGTCCGCTCGACATTATTTTGTATCCACCATCACCGGGGGTCCTCTGAGCGGAAGTCTGCGCAGACGTTGGCCGCATTGGACATCCGGCATTCGCCAGAACGACGAGAAGCGTTGCCTGGATCAACGCGATCGTCCATCCCGCAGCGCCCATTTTCCAGCAGGTATTTTTATTCTTCCTTCCCTGAACTATAATTTTTAACGTTTAATTTACAGGGATCGTTTTGTATTATAACAAAGAAATAATAACGAGTGAAACGAACGAGCTTGATAGTACGAAAATTGCCAGTAAATCGTCGATCAACTAACGCCCTAGCGCGGGACGAGAAGATTTTCTACTGGCGCGATCGGAGGAAAGCGTCACACTGGCCGCAATACGCCTGGGACTACGCGAGCGAACTCCGCGCGGTTTCGATACCGAGAAACTCGCGTGCTGCGTGCTGCGCTTATCCGGCCGCGGAGCAGAGAGACGAGAGCCAAAGAAGCGGGACAAAAAAGTTGGAAAAAACAGATGCATGTTACTCGAACGCCCGGGTAATGTTACCCAGTGTCCTCGACGTCGGAGAATCCTCTTAAGAGCCATCGACGCCTCTCGTCACGAGGGCCTCTTCAACCGCATTCCAGCGGAGCTTGTGTACGGGCGAATAGTCTAGAATCGATTTTGCCCCGCTGATCGCTGAAAGGGAAAACACGCGAGACCGACAGGCCGCCGATTTCTCGCTGTAAAGTAACCGTGGATCGAGAAACATTTCCGGCCGCTATTATCTGAGAGAAGTCGAGAGGTCAGTCGCTCCGGGTCACTCGGATATCTCGTCCAAGCGTTGACCCATCGTGCGATAAGAAAACCGCAATGATCGTAGTAAACAAGAGACTAAAACGCTTTGACTCTACTAACGCTCTCGACAGTGATCCGTCGAAAATATATATTTTTTTCATTAGGCGAAGTGTCCCTCGATGCGGGTCGAGCTGGCGGTAGTTCCGTGTCCTTGAGAGTATTTAATTTGCGTACAAATTTAACGCGATAAATTATGTCTGACCTACAATGGCTTTTAAGCTGGCAATCGGGCAGGTCTCCTCTCGTTCGGGAATTAGGTATTTTCCTTGTCGACGCGAGCGCCACCTGCGCCGCGAGCTAGCGCCCTCAGCCGAGGCGCCTGCGCGGGACATTATCGACCGCGGCTTCTGCCTCTCGTTGCCAGCCAGCAGCCCAGAGGCTACACTGGTGTCAAAGTACAGACGCGAAGCCGAGAGAGAGACAGATACGCGAGAATGTTCCTACCGAGCTCGCAGTAACTGCCTGACACGAGTCGCGAGAACGAACCGAGAGAAATATTCGCGCGCGCGTCTGTCTTCGCGATTACACTACTTCCAGCCACTTGGCGCGTCGTAGCGGGTTCGAGAGACATATTTTTTTTATTATTTTTTTTATTTTTTCCTTCCCTCCGATCACAACAATCTTGTTCTTACCGGTGGAGTGCGACTCGGACACCTGACAGTCTGAATCATTCGCTCGTCGCTTTTGTGCCGGCCGAACGCTCTTTTGTACAGTCTTTAACGTAGTCACTCGATATACTTTATCTTTGACAATAAATTCATAAGTCGTTGATGTACGTTGTCGGGAGCCTCGGAGATAATCGACGAGACACCGAGACGAGAAGACGGTGGAATTGGCGAGGCTCAGTGCCGAACGCCACCACCTCTCGTCCATCGAGTGCTTGTCCCTGCGAGTCCATCGCTGACGGTCGGGAATCCTGTCGGAAGACATCACGAGATGGCCAGTCTAGCCGGTAGTTCAGCGAGCTTTCCCCGAGCCCCGACGATGCTGGAACAACTACTCGAGGAAATAAATTTCCAGCGAACAAAGGAGATGCGACAGCTACTTAAGGACGGTGGGTTGACCGATTATTCCCGTCGTGCTTGTTGTATCGTTGTTATTTGTTTACACACGCCCGTGCGTCTGTGACGCCGGGAGAATTAGCATGCATTATGTGCCGGCTGACATACGATCCAATCGCAGCGACGTTTCAATCATTTCCCCCACGCCCCGCGGCCCGTAACGCTCCCTCGTGAATCATTCGTTATTGAAATTTATTCCCATTGCTCTGAATCGCGTGCGTGTGTGGGGGGTTTTATTGTAGTCGAGATGCAGGTGAATCATCGCTGCATACTTGAGAGGATGGAACGGATGTTAATGCACGTCCCGGGAATTAATGTACGGCGCGGCGTAGCAATGACACGGACAGGGCGAGGGAACAGCTGCTTCGGCCTGTGCGACGCTCTCCGTGTGCCTGACGAACTTACACTGTCTATCGATTATATCCTCGAGTCGAGTTGCTCGGCTACACCACGAGGACTCCGGGCAGCGCTCTTATTCAATTCCACGCATACACGCATTGTTACTGTGTGGCAGCATATCAAATGAGCACTGAAAGAAATTAAACCACGATAACTCGAGACGAAGAGCTCACACCGTGAAAGTGGGCGCGTTACGTCTTACCACCAGTCGGCTCTGCACCAAAAGAAACTTTGACAATCTTGATTTTTTACAGGAATTTTCGTTATGTCAGTTCAGGTCGGAAAATTGTATTTCCAGACCGGAAGTGACATATTTTCGGTACGACGTCCTTTCCGGTCGAAACATGAGATTTTTAAACCGGAAGTGACGTTTTTCCGATGTGGTGTTTCGCGGTGTCCAGCGGTCCTTGAAGTCCTGGAATTGGCCTTGAATTTTGCCTGACCTTGAAAAAATCTTGTAATGTCCTTGAATTTTTAATCTCCCAGAAAAGTTGGGTTTGTTTAAAAATGTGTATTTACTTTAGTAAATGTTTTTGTCTTTTTTAAATTAACTGCCAGGTGTTTCGATGTATGTTTTCCCGCTGAAGACGAATCCGCTGGCCTCTTTGGGGCTAAAGTAGGGTGAAACATTGAAAGTCTCGATTTTATGCACGAGAAATCGTATTTTTGGGATTGAAATGGAAAATATTGGGTTGGTAGTAAAATAATTGTTATATTCGTGATCAGCGGAAAAAAATACGTGGAATATCGCATTGAAGCAAAAAAAAACCGACTGAACAACGATTTTTCCATTTTTGAGCCATTTTTGGCAAAACGTCAATTTTCGTGATTTTGAAAAGTCGATATCTCGGCTCCCAATGGAGCTAGGAAAAATCCGGGGTGCCCATCATGTTCTACGGGAAAAAATACACAAAATAGGGCCTTGTGCAAAGTTTTACAATCGTTTTATCGTCCCGTTCGAGGACGTTGAAAACCGTGAAAAATGGATTTGAAAGGGGTAGCCTTGGAATTTTTGAAGAAATATTTTTTTTCGGTATGAAATGTCTTTTACCGTTTTAAAATTAACTGCGACGTATTCCGACGTATTTTTGTGCGTTGAACATGAATCTGCAGGCCTTTTTGTGAGCAAGTGCAATGGGACATTTGTATCTTCGATTTTATGCACTGAAAACAGTTTGCTCCAATGCGAAATCGCATGTTTGGGATTAAAATCTAAAATATTGGGTTTGGAGCAAAATTAACGTCATATTCGTGTTTCGGGCGTTACTCTTTTCGGGGGATAACCGTTCGATGGCTATGCCACCCTACCACTCTACCGTCGAGTTGTTTGGTGCAGAGCTGACTCGTGGTAAGCTATTGAGTGCTCACTTATACGGTGAACACTGTCCGTGTTGAGTTGCTACGGTGTTGACTTTTTCGGTATTCATTAATATATTTAATTGCCTACGATATATATATCGAATAACTTCCTACGCCCGAATGACTAAACGGAGAACAAATGTACAGATGTTATCTCCAGTTTCGCACAATTAATTGTGGGACTTGGGCACGCTGGGATCCTGAATATCCTTGGACATACCTTTAGTTGTCCAAACGATACCCCATAAAGATTCGCACGTGTCCATCGATTAATTTAAAACATCTCGAGACCATTCGTATTTTTTCTGTCTATTTTCCATTTTTTTTTGTTACACAATTAATCGGCCAATAATCAAGACACGACATAATAAATGATAGACGATAATTTGTCCTCTGTTTTCAGACTCCGGTTTCGTGATGCTCCAGGGAACGACCTACTGGACCGATCTATTCGTTCGTCACTTTCTCTTCCAAGCCGAGCACACGATAGACGGTGACGATCTTCTGTTCTTCGTCCGCAAGAAGCACGTAAAAACGTCGTCGAGATACGTGCCGAAATTCGAGACCGAGGTCGATGTCTTTCGCAAGGACAGCAAGAAGCTACCGATCGGCGATCCGGACATCGATTGGGAGGAGACCGTCTATCTCAATCTCGTTGTCCATCAGTTCGACTATACGCTCACGCTCGCTATATGCACGCGAACGAGTCCAAAGGAATTGCAGGTGAGACTCCCAATCTGCTTAGCTTCATCGCGAAGCGACGCGGTTTAACTTTTTTTTTCTATGAATTTTTCAACGAATATACGGAAGCACTTTTTATTGTGACCTTATTAATTTTTCCTTTTTCATTTTTCGAACAGGTGCTGAGGCGTCACTCGCAAAAAGTATACGCGAGTCCGAGCCGCAGAAGGATGGACGCGAAGGGGGACCTCGAGGAGATGACTTATCCGCACATCTGCTTCATGGTCGATAATTTCGACGAAGTATTCTGTGATATATTAGTTAGGGACGGTGAGATGGTGTGCGTCGAGTTGGTCGCCTCCGACCGAGACGGCGCTGTACAGGGCGTCATATTTCTCGGCTCTATCAGATACGACGCCCTCAAAAAGGTCTACGACGCTAGGGTGAGTCCAGTTTCTCTGATCTCAGCTATCTTTCACTATCCCGTTTCCCACGGGAAACTTAAAATTCAATTTTAAACGGATATAATTCCCGCAGTCGAGCCTCAGCACGAAGATGGCTCAGCGTATGACCTTTGGCCTCTTCTCCGGCGCCTCCTCCCAGAGGATCGAATTTGTTAGAATGAAGGGACCCCAAGGTACGTCAACACCCGTGTTTCTACCATTCCGTTTTTTTTTATCGACACCCGATCGGCCATAAATTCGTATCGCATTGCGCTTGGCAACGCGATGCGTTGATCACGATAAAGAAACGTGGCGCTTTCCCGCCCCCGCGCGGTCCATCCTAAGGACCGAACTTTGAATCGCGACTTCAAAATTCTATTCGTTTCCAATAACGTAAGTTAAAAATTAATTATAAAACTGAAGTTTGAAATGAATTATGAAACTTAAATTTGAAATGAATTATGAAACTTAAGTTTGAACTTGATTATGAAACTTGAGTCTAAGCTCAAGACTCTCGACTCGGCCCTGCGAAATAAATAGAACTGCTTGTAAGGATAAAAATGTTTGCAGGCAAAGGACACGCTGAGATGGCAGTGACGAAGCCCAAAGGATCGGGCGCGGAGACGCCGACGTCGGAGCCAGGATACTCGGCGACGGATGCACTGTGGGACGCCGACTGGGACGACGCCGAGGAGTTGTTCATGTACCGTCACCAACGGCGACTCTCCGACCCCAGCGCAAATCTCAACAACTTCGTCAGAGGTGGATGGCGAACGAAGCCGGACGCGGTAGCGACAAAGGCACGTTCGGAAAACGAGGGTCTCGACTCGATGGCCAACGGTCTCAACGAAATCGAGGCCGGAGACGTTCGTGACGGTAATTTATTGAGATTTATTTAATTACAAAAAGAAAAATATCGCATTTGATACAAACCATTTGAATGTTACGCCCACTCTCTCTCTACCCGTAGTAACATTTATCTCTGTCCCTGGCTATTGATAATCATAGAGAAACTTTGAGAAACGGAGGAGGAAGGATAATTCATAGATACTGATCGATGTACATCAGTCACGCTGGTCGTCATAATCTCGCGACAAATTCTGAAAAAAAAAAAAACAAATCGAAAAAAAATATAGGACGCGAAGGCGCGCTCACCCACACACTCTCGACTCCCTCGTTCTCACCGGCATTTTTATAACGACGATTAATCCCCTGTACATAGTGTAATACTATAATGATTGATGTATGTGTTTCCCAATCGTTTTAATACCGCATCCGACACCTTCATCGCATGCACATCCCCCCTCCCCCCTTGTGGCGTTTATACTCGATACTCCGTAGCGCATAATTCCTAATATGTACATCCGTGTGTGTGTGTGTCCTTGCGTATCGGCGAACTCTCTCTCTTCTTTCTTTTTCTCTCACAAAATCGAGTCCCGCTGTAATGTAACGATTAATCTGCTGCACGCTCCCAGAATTTTATTTCATCTCCGCGTATCTCGTTTTTTTCCCCCCCCCCCCCCCCCCCCCCCCCCCCCCCCCCCCCCCCCCCCCCCCCCCCCCCCCTCCGCGACACCACCGTTGTGCGCCTTTCGGATAACGCTCTCGAGCGAGTCAGGAGAAGTGTGAATAAAATTAACGCGAGGGAACGGGTAACACTTGAGAAAGAATGAAACGAGTGACGACGTCTATGCGAGATAAACAAAAATCTTTCTCTACTTCTATCCATCCAACTGTTTCTCTGCACATCTATCGCTCACGCCTATCGCAACACTACAAGCATACCTCTGGCATATCACACCTATCGCATACACCCACTACACCGATCACCAGACGAATATATTAGAAATTGGTAAAAAAAAAAAAATAAATAAAAATAAAAAAAAGTTATAACGAGAACGACACAACAACGAGATAGTACACGAGACCGTGCACGATCTCAGCCTATGACGCGCGATCGTAATCGTAAAAAAAGACAAATTGATTTGAGTGCAACTTCGGTTTTCGAGCAAAAAAAAAAAACACACCAATCGACGAATCTCTCGTGTGTCTCTAATAACTTTTGGCACGACGATTGCCGGCTGATTTCCTTTGTAGCTGAAGGACAGACTAGCAGCTGGGGCGGCCGGGGCCCGTCCCCGGTACGAGCCTCGGATAGTCCGCGGAGGAGTCCCCGCTCACGTCGACGAGCGTCCCCTCAGCGTGTCTCGTCAACCCCCAAAAGAGAGACGCGAAGGGAGCGCACTTACGATACTGCGAGTGAATCGGCGACGACGACCCCACCATCGAGATCCAATAACGAGAACGGTCACTCGACGTCATCGAGATTGAGAAGCAACAAGCAACAACAACACGAGGCGGTCGACGCGTATCACGAGACGTCGACGCGCGTCGGAGGTGGTGGTGAGTGTGCTCGCGACCTCTCGTATATACAAAATGCCAAAAGAATCTCCCGTCCACGGAGGGAACAAACCGCCCAAAAAAAACAAACTTTAATCCACACCGTGTCAGCACGGTGTATTTTTTTTTTGGACGAGTTCTTTCTCCGTAAAACACCAACGATGAACTTGGAAAAAAAAAAAAAAGAATGTAGCCCTCTCGCCCTCTCGACGGAGGTCGAATCGACGGGGTATAATCGCGAACATGACTCTGAACCAACGAGTGTTTCAAAAACCGAATAAAAAAAACGAGTTAGATTGCGAAGAAAAAAAAAAAATTATATATATATCGAGAGCGTCATTAACGTACGTCACCCTCGCCGACTTTTCTCTCCGTAACGAGAGGGTGCGAGTACACTCATCCTACGTCTCCCGCACTGTGCGACTGTCTGATAACCGAAAGCCCCCGGGGCCTTCGGGTGTTGCTTTGGGCCCGTTCAGGAAATTGCCATCAACGCGGCGGAGCGTGCGGAGCGGCCGGCTCGGCCACGCCGGGAAAGCCGCACAGGAATCGTCATCAGCATCATATCGAGGTCGGCAGCGAGATTCTTGTGACGAGCAGCGGTGCCTGTCTCACCGACGACAACGTAATGCAGAAGCTGGACGCCGGTGCGATACTCGTTAACGGAAAGGAGGAATTGCCACTGGGCTACGGAGGCGGAGCGGGCCAGGACGACAACGCCCGGTCGAGTCCGGACGACGTTCGCGAGACGCAGAGGACGCGACGGGAGGAGCGGCGGGAACGTCGGGGAATTCCGATTCCCGACGAGCGCCCGGAGGACTCGCCGATGCCCCGAAGACGCCGTGCGCGACACCGTCCGCGCCGCTACTACAGCGACGAGGAGATCCTCGGCGTCCATTCCGTCCGGAAGAATCACGACGACACCGAGGCGACGAACGTCGACGATCGGGCGAACGGCATCGGCGAGACCGAGAACTCAGCGGACGACAATCGTCATCCGCGACTGGCTGACGGCAATCGCGACAGAAACGCCAATGCCAGAGTCACCAGAGCCAATACGTACGATTGCGGCCAGAGGCAGAGCGCCACGTTACCGCGACGACGAAGAAGACGCGCCATGTCCGGGAGCATCATCGGCAATCCACTTCCGCCCCATCGCGTCACCCCGGACGGAACCGCCATCTACTATTGGTGCGAGCTCCCGCGCCGCCCCGGCTCTCAGGGTAAATTCATCCCCGTAACAAAAGACGAAAAATATAATATATATAATATATATGAGAAATGGATGCAAAGAAATCCAACTAAGGATTAGTGGATTATGATAAATGAGCTGTGACTGGCGATCATCCCTCCGCGTTCCCCCCGCCGCGAACCCGACCAATCGCGGCACGAACGAAAGGGCACACACCAATTTTTTAGGAGTTGATATTGGTATGCGCTGTTATTTTTTTTTTTTTTTGCTTAAATACCGCGGTTTCAAGGATTTGTGCTCCATACGCGTCAAGTGCTCCTTAAATGGCTCTCCTTTGGATATTCCTTCCGCACATTTCAAACTCCACCCCCCCCCCCCCTTCCATTTCCACAACTCTTTCTACCAATCTTCTATTTATTATGGATTCTTTCTAATCAATGTCGTTGCACGCATCAATAACGCAGACCATTCCTCCGATGGACTCGCTACAAATTTGCTCGCTTTTTTTTATATCTTCTATCTCGATGGGATAACACAGTGCGCCTTCGCTTGAATTCTCCTTTGCGTCTCGCACACTCTAATTTCTCCAATGTTATTATAAATATTGCAACACGGAGACGTTCGAGACACTTCCTCTCCATCCAGTCGGTACAGGCGAACGAGCAAAAACAAAAAATGTCCTTTTGCACTCCCGAAAAAAATAAACATATCGCGCTCGTCGCGTCGCGTCCTCCCGTACGAACTTCACGCGGGGGTTTTGTCGAGGGTTTTGGCCTACCTCTCGATCAGTTATTAGCCACCGAAAAGGATCTGAACGATAATTGTCGCGTTGTGTGTATAGCAATTTAATTTGTTTCTTGTTTCTCTTGTTCATTTTTTTTATTGCCGTTTCCAATCGTCTCAGAGCTCGACGACGGGGCTTACAATCCACTGTGGACCATGCGAGGATTCACTCAGACCTTTCACTTCTGGAAGGAAACGAGGAGAGCGCAGTCCGTGCCTCTCAACGCCTTTCTCACGTACATCACCCTGCCCTGGTGGAGCATAGCCAAAGGTACGTACGGCCCAACCTTGCACCAACGGTATCGCGACGATCTTAATCGACAATAAAAAAATTGTTTTCCCTTCCCACAGATATCCTCGATCATCGAGAGGACCCGATACTCACTTTCTAGCCGATCGGCGCGACATTCCGGCCGTCACGAAGTCATTTCCAATTGTAGCGGGTAAAACGCCGCTCCCATGGCCCCAAACGCAGAACGAACGTCTACACTCGAACGAATTGTATTCTGTATAAAATTTCATTGATACACGATTCTTTACTTATAGAGAGAAGTCTACTCGTCACTCAGTACCCACGCCCAACTCCCATTCTGCCTCCGTCGTTTTTTTTTTTTTTCCTCTCCGATCGAGGTAAATGTCCCGGTAATCGACCAGTTAGCTGTAAAAGAGCGATAAATAAGACCGTGAGTACTTCTCGACGCTTAAATAAAATAAGGACACTTTCTCCAAGGTAAGTACAACATTGTGTGTTGTTTCTTTTAAAAAAATTGCTCCATCATTTTTTTTATTCGGACGTATTACCACAGCTGATTCTTTTCTCTTCTCTTTTTTTCTTTTCTTATATACTTTTAATTAAATGTTGAAAGGCTTACGTTATAAATTTCTGTTTCGTTATTATTATACCGTTACATAATACCATTTGTCATAATTATTATTTGTGAGCAAGTGGGCCTCCTGTGCGCAAGGTTAAAATATGATTGTCGATCACTGAGTCACACACGGAACGATTACTGGACAAACCACGATCTTAGTGTATCAATGACTGATGCATTTGTACACCTCAAGTTTTATGTTAATGTTAACAACAAGATAAGGTATACCAAGAGTTAAGCGTTCTGTTTGTTGACAAGAGTATACTGATAACTTACAATGACTGTTATTGACGTCGACAATAAATTGTAACTCGTACAATTCATCGAAATTGAGAATGTTGCTTAAGGTGTCGATTACCGCGACATTTAGCTTACCGTAAAATCGGCAGCGCGACGGAACTCCACGGAGATGTTCCTCAGTTTGGAGTCGTGACCTGAGGATTTTCGTAGTCACCGAAGTTGTTCCACGTGTGGTCCCAGAGGTCCGGATTGGCCGCCGGGTCCCAGGGCAGGTTGCCGGCCGGTACGGCAGATGCATTGAATTTCCTGATTTCCTCCCGCAGCCTCGAAACGATCTCCGGATACCTTGGTGCGTTTGGTCGCGGATAACAAACGACGACAGCCGGTAAATATTAACTTCAGCCACCGCGTTCGCAGGTTGACGATCGCGGGCCGAATGGAGACTTACCGGTCGGCGAGATCGTTGAACTCGCAGGGGTCCAGCCGCACGTCGAAGAGGCAGGCCGCCTCGAGTGGTCTGCAAGAATTCTTTGCCCTCGGATAATCGCAAGCGACCGCGGCTTCGGCTCGGAGTCTGCGAATCGTCTGCGACGTTATCGGCAATCCAATGCTGGCCATTGCTCTGCCGGTCGCCGACCCGATCACCTCGCTCTCCGAGTAAGTCCAATTCCCCTCGGAGGACTCGTACCAGCCGTCCCAGGTACCGCCGTACGTTGTTCCTACGCATTCGTCAACAGACGATTAGTCGCTCGTTTTATCGAATCGCCTCGCGATATCATTGTTTGCACACTATCGCCGTTCCTCGCTCCACCTTCGATCAACTTCCAATTGTCGATTGTTATCCCGGCGATTTTGTACGTGTCGTCGATGTTGTGGAGAACGCGCCTCCGCGGCGACGCCGTGTCGTCCTTGAGGGCATTCCAAACGCTCGTACCGTCGAGATCTCTCCGCGAAACAGTATCGTTTCTCGTTACTTCCGGATCATCGACGACGCTCAGTATCGTCGGCAGCCAGTCTGTTATGTGAAAGAGCTGGCGAGCCATCCGACCGGGACGTGGAAGCCGCGCTGACCACAAAATTCCGGTACCCCGTACTCCTCCTGCTCACGCGTTATTAATCGAGACAACACTCTTTACTGCTGAGCTCAAAAACATAATAATAATAATAATAATAATAATAATAATAATAATAATAATAATAATAATAATAATAATAATAATAATAATAATAATAATAATAATAATAAT